>ARYC01011479.1:0-11264 GCA_000711775.1 Oxytricha trifallax
TCATATAAATGCTTCTAAATTATATTACTTTTTTGCAATGTACAATACAGGTAATTTTGGTAATTCATTCTCAGGTAGTACAGTTATAGTAGATAAATATTCTTTAAATCATTGGGAGTATTTCTATAAACATGCATGTCATAAATACCCATATTTCACTCACAGCTCATTTTAAATATATTAGTTTATTTTTAAAAGAGATTAAAAGCATTTAATAATTCATAGAATTTGTAATTACAGATAAATTAATCTTCTAAATTATTGTCATTATAAATATATTTATATATTATATAAATGTAGAAATATTATAAAAATGAAATAAATTACAATTTTTTAAAAAATAAAACAAAAATCTTATCCACTCTATATTTTATGTTGACCTAAAATATATTGATAAATTAATTTCATTTTTTTAATCTTATGTAAATCTTTCAGTTATATTTTATTTTTTAAAAATATTATTGTGTATACAATTTTAAGTTTGCTGGGAAAATTTTTTTATTTATTTGAATTTATGTTAAAGAGAACATATCAGATAATATATTTTTAAAAAAATAATTCTATTGACTAACTTGTCAATTGAGGCATATTAGATAAGATTTAAGTGTAAGATAATTTCTTTTAATAGAGCATATACAGAGTTATTTTTGCTCTAATAACTAATTTTTATATTTAAACTAATTTTGTTTAATAATATAAATGATAATTTACACAGCAAAGCTAACAGTAGATGAGCTGTGATTGCTCATTAATTTTGAGAAAATCTTAGATGAGTTCGATCTCTTAAAATGATCAAATAAATCGAAAACATTTTAAATAATTAAGTAACCTAGTTATGGAGAATAATCTCAACAGGTCAAGCTTTAGTGGAGATTTGATAGGCTTGTGCTTTCCAGAATATTATTTTAAAGATAAATTTTATAGTAGTCTATGGGTTATATCACTAAACTGCTAATTTTAGAATTTTGACTATACATATTTGTTTGATTTGATTTCATGTCTTGCTAAACCTAAAATTAAAATAAACTCCCATAAAAGATAATTTGAATACTTATAAAAATACCTTGTTGTTTTCAAATATGAATTGACAATTTTATTAATTATTTTATTTAATTCTTAAATTGCTTTGTATTTAATCAATATTATTTCTCAAGTGTTTTGGCATATGTAGTAGGTACAGAAACATCAATTCAAGCAAGCTCAATATTTTTTAGTAATATCCCAATTAGATTTAAGGACGCTTACTAGACTTAAATGTGGTAATTACAATCATATAACATTTAATAAAAAAAAACAAAAAATAATTTATTTATATAACGCTATCTAACTATATCCTTAAGGCGATTACGAAGGAGGTTCTTCTAATCAATAATACATATTTAAATTTATTTAAAATACTCTCTACCATCTTGGAGTTAATAATGCTATACTTATACTGGATTATCAAGATCAGCTCCCGAATTAAAATTTTATACTCTTTTAAGATTTATTTTTTAGTTTATATAAATATCTTAATATATAAATGACATATTGTATTTTTGATTAATTAGCTTTATTTTATTGAATTGTATCCAATTGAAGTAACTATTGGTTAAACAGCTACTTACTTATTAAATGTAATAAGATTTTATTTAAAATTTTAATATAAAAAAGAATTAATTTAATTTGAAATGCAAGAGATTTCCTATAATGTCAAGGATATCCTTTAAGTGCATATAGCATACAATATGAAACATCATCAACAACAGCAACTACTTCTAATTGTTTATATTTATTATATAAAATTTATTTAAACTAAATATTTTGAAATTAAATTTAGAAATGTGGATCTAATAATTAGCTAACTCTATAAATTCCACTTTTTTATTATATTTATATTGATTAAACTCGTAAAATTTGCTAGAATGACTTTTCTTTTAACATTATTTATTAAAAATTTATAAAGTTTTTAGGAGGTATTTCTTTAATATTAAAATATCAACAATTTATGAATTTACTTTTTATAAATTTAGCAGTTTAATAATTATGGTAATAACTTTGAATTATCGTAAAAATTTAAATGAAAGCAATGATAAAATCCTAAATAAGCTTTTTAATTTTATTTCTATATAATATTTCAATAACTTCTTCTATTATTTGACTTTTAGCATTATAATTAATATTCACATATATTAATAATAATTGATTTTTAATTTAATGTTTCAATTTTTGATTATATTTATTATTGTAATTAAATAATTCATTCATAACAATTCTACCAGCTATTTATTTAAATTCTTTTTATCTACAGGAGATGCTTCAAAAATAAACATTACAATAGACGCAACAATTGCAGGAGTGACTCCAAGTGTAAGATATAATTTATTATTATTTATAAATTAAGATACTTGGTCGTCTCCACTACTCTTTAACATGAAGGTAAATCTGCAACAAATGTGCAACCATTTAATAAATTAATTTGTTAAATTAAATTAACTCTTTAATGATATATAAATTTTTAGATTAGTTATCTGGCCTGCAACTTCTTCGATTTTACCTAATTCTGTTGCTAGTTTGTGTCCAGAAAACAAACAAAAATATCCAAAAGTTTGGGATGCCAGTCCTAACCATGTTTATAAAGTATTTATAAAATATACTTATCGTTTTAGTATATTATATTTATGTTTATTACAGAGATGGAGATATCGATGATTCAAATGGAAATATGTTAATATGTGGGAAATCAATAGGCACAACTAAAATATTATCAATTCAAAAATTAATAAAACAGAAAATTTTATTTTTTTCAAAATTTACATATAATTGTTTTATTACTAAAGTCATAATTTAAAGTAAAATATGATATAATTATTAATCTGTTGATAAATTAGTTACATAATTGTAAAACTTCAAAACCAAAGACTTAGATTAAATTTATTCTCTTTTATTAGCATTTCCAATTATTTACTTGTTTTATTAGAAGAAATAAATAAAGATTGACAGTTTATCAAATTATCTGAAAATACTATCATACTGATATATTAATTGTCGTACCTTTTTTAAAAAGTTTCTTGTTAAGTAAGTTTGAAATCATTATTTAGTTGAATTTTTAGATAACTTAAATATACTCATTTTAAAAATTCAAAAATCGTTAAATTTAAATGATTTATAATTAATATAAATTTACAACTTGGATAACAGCAAAGTACAATAATGGTTAGTAATAAGGATTTATTTTGACACTCGATAAAAATGGCTTGTAATATTTATATATTTGCTAGTTTTTTAAAATATACTAATTTATTAAATAAAATTATGACATTAAGGATAAATTATTTTATTAATGATTGAAAATTAGATTACATTAATATATTCTATAACGAAATAACCAAACCTCAAAGATATACTTCTAAATTTATTTTATTTTATCTTTCAATGAAATAATCGAATTAAATTAATAGTTTAATGATGCAGAATTAAAATCATTACTATTTTTAATTAAAAATAAAAAAAGAGAAATACGACAAACTTAAGCTACTAACAAAGAAATAATTTATAGTTAAAAGCAATAAAGACAGATACCTAGTAATCGTCTTTAAATCTTATTTTTATTTTTATACTTGAAATAAATAACTTCCTATTTTTATAAATATAATAGAAATAGTATAGCTTCTAATATATTATCTAAGAAAGTATATCTTTATGAGCAAATTAGTTTGCTTGTTCATAATTCAAGTTTGTTTTATTTTCATTGTTTTAATAAAGATGATTATTCTTGTAATATTGGGGATATTCTGCAACAAGTGTAAACACAGGAACTATGTCTGAATTCTCAAGTTGTGCATTCGGAGTCAATTAATCAGGAGTATATGCTTTACTGCTATCTTATACCAAGTAAAATATTAATTCATTTATCTATATTTATATATTCGCTTTTTTATTTATTTTTAAACAAAGATCTAAATACAAAATTCAGTTGAATCATTTGTAAGTATTTCTTATGCGTTATTTGGGGGGGGGGGAATTTCCTGCACTTTTTTTATTTATGTAAAATTTAATAAATTTTACATAAATTAGCAAATTTAATATTTTTATGACCCATTAAATATTAAGTGCATATTATTCATCATTGAAGTAACTCAAGAAAATATAATCTAACATTATATAGGCATGGTAAGAACAAGATAAATTTAATCAGAATTACACTTAGAATTGGATAAAATATTTGGAATTACTATAGTAAAGCAATGCAAAATTAAAAAAAACAGAAACTACAAATATAATATGAATAATGTCAGAGTTTTTGGAATCTGAAGATAGATATTGACTATTGATTAATAAATTAAAGTATAATTGTAGCAATGAAGTTAGTCATGAAGTTGGTTGATAGTTGTTTTAAAGATTAATTTAATTTGAAAAAATTAAAAAATATAAAATTAAAAAAAAGTGCAGGAAACTTCCCTAAATTATTTTTTATCATAAACTAGTGCAGGAAACTTCCCCCCGTTATTAAAATCTTATACATCGTCATATGCATCATTAAAGGTAATCATTGTGAAATTTGAGTAAAATTGAATTATTATATTTTTAAGTATTTAAGTATGGAAGAGGCAGACCTATCTATATTTTATTTATAATTCTTATATAATTATAACATAAAATAATATAGCTATATGAGACAAGCAATTGGAACTTATGATTATTCGGCAAACCTCCTTTACAATACATTTGTCATTGAAAAAGCAAATAATGCTCTGTACATAGCTGCCAATAGAACTGATATTTCGGCAACAAGAATTTAATTCATTACTATTTGTAACGAATTTTAATTTATAATATTATTACAATTATTTAATTCAATTAAGAAATCACCAATTTGCAAAGATTGATATTTCTGGTGATTATCCTGTTTAACAATACATTTGTTTTTATTATAATCATAAGTAATTAAAAATATCCTCTGATAAAACTTAATTCTTTTATTTGAATCAATTCTATTATGTTGTTTATATTAATACTATAGTTATGCAACATCTTCAGAAGCTAATTATTAACCCATTTAAACTATGCTAACCTCTGAGAATACAGATTACTTTTATCATTTAATATATAATATTAACATATAATTATATCATTTGTAATAATAATAATATCAACTTATTTAGTTTAAAGTATAAAATATAAGCATCTCCATTATTTGAGAATATATTAAATTTTATAAAATTCTAAACATTTTAGACATTAAATAATGAGTTAAATTTATCTTTAAAATTGACAAAATTTAAATCTTAGTAATTTATATCCTTAATAAATTTAACATTTTATACAAATTAATAAAGGGATATAAATTAATAATAAAAAGAAATAATTAAAAATGATTCTTAATAAATGCTTACAATATAAAATAGTAAATGGTAATTTCTACAATAATTAATGTAATATAATTACAATAATTTTTTAATTAACTTATACTTTTATAGTTTTGGGGCAATAAGTTACGCATCATCTACTACCTATTAAGTATTGACAAAATATAATAAAACAACTGGTGAAAAACTTGCAAATTTGGCTTATTTAAAACTTTTTTTATTAAAAAATAGATCTTAGTTATTATTATATTTTTTTAAGTTGAAGAAAATTAAAAAATTAAATTTCAAATTATGAATATTTAAATGTGCATATTTATTTGAAAATTGCATTTTTAGTTAAGTCATAAGAAATGTTTTAAATTAACAAAACTTTTAAATATTTTAATTTAAATTACAAAAGTTAAATTTATTTTATTTTAATTTTTTAATACATATAAAATATAAAATAACCCTAATATATTATCTATTATAAAGATTTAAGTAAAGTTTTAGTTTTAGGCTTTCAATTAGCATTCTCTGTCAGGAGGAGCTTATATTTCATTGAATTTAAATTAAGTTTATTTAAACAAATGTCAAATAAGAATTTATGCTAAAAATAAATATTTCCTAAGCTTTTGTAGAGGATGGAACATTTTTATATTTAGCAGTTACACAATTAAATAATAAATTCATTTTAATTTTTAAACAAGGAAGTTTAAGTATATATGCAACTAAAATAACTATTTCTACTTTCACCCATTCTATTGACAGAGCATACGATCATTTATATTGGCTCCTGTTGCTACTGGTATAACATAAGACGCTGACTACATCTACATTGTTTACATAGCAAAATATTAGGAGAAGAAATTAATACTCCATCCAGAAATATTATTACGAAGAGAAAATTTTGTAAGAAACAATATTTTAAGATTTTTCAAAAAAATTATTTAATAAACATTATTATCAAAATCTATTTTTTAATAAGAAACTATTTCTTTTTTTGAAATTTTATAATTTTGGAAAATAAAAATTAAATTAATTTTTACTAACGAATAATTCAATTTTGAGCAAGCTTTTAAGTAATTTTTTAAAAAATATTTGAATTTAAAAAGTTTTAATAATCAAGAAGCCTGAAAATCCCAATAATTTGTATTTTTTATTTTTTAAATTTTAAATAATCTAAATTATAAATTTGCATCATTTCTCAGAAAAAGAGTAAGAAATTTAAAGTGGCGAAAATATACCAGGTAAAATTTCTATTTAAATAAGCACTTTTTGTTGATTAATGAGCTAAAATAAATATAACAAAAAAGATTTTAGCGTAAGCAATATTATTATAACTCTTAGCAGATTTTTAATAAAAAATAGTGGAAAAAAAATTTAAAAAATAAAATCTTAGAATTAAATGAGTAATTTCAAATTAAATTCAATATATCATAGTTTAATACTTAAATAAAACCATCAATCTAAATCGTGACGTAGACGTAACTGAATGGTGATTTTAAATCTTAAATTTGGTTAATTTACAAAAAGAAATTATAGTTTCTATTTATTAATTAGCTTAACTATTATTAAAAAATTATAAATAATAAAAAGTCTTCATTATTTATCAAATATTATCTTAACCTATTCGTAATATTTTATAAATTTGTATCAATAATATTTAATATATTTAATCTTTATTTATATTCTGTACTTATTATTATAAAGCAGATGGTCAACAATATTATATAATTTTAATTTTTAAATTTAATTATTAAAAATCAAGAATTTTTCTTTATAAAAATATAAAAGGAGTATTAATGAGTGTATATTATAATTATGCGCAATTATTTGAAGTATATCTTATATAAATCTTCTAAATAAAAATGGATTTAAATAAATAATATTTGTACTCATAATAAATACTACAAATATGTACTTTAGATAGTGATTATTATTTTGTTTAATTATTTAAAAAAATAAAATATTGAAATAAATTCATTAATTGTTATTATTATATAGTAAAAATATATTTATCAATAGATCATGAATAAATTTTTCAAAACTAATATGACTCTTGTTGCTATTTACCAGTAAATATTTAACTACTAATTCCATTAATTTATAGTCTTGACTTAAAATATATTTATAATGTTATTTATTTATTTTTTGACATGTTGCAAAGTGATCATTTAAATACATTAAATTTATTTTATTATATTATATAAGATATTTAGATTATGAATTATTAATTATATAATTATATTATATATTCAAAATTAAACAAATTAAATAAATTTATAAATTAAAAAAAACCGAATTATCAATTATTTAAATATAAATTGTTTTCAAATTAATTTGAGCTTAAAATAATAAGTTAGATAAAATAAATATGTTTCAAAACTTTTTAGTACAAAATTATTCATACAAGAATTTTTAAATTCCCCATATTACACACATTTAAATAATATATTCTGCGAGAGTAAAACTGATAATGTATGATAGTCTCATTTATGATTTCTCTGATTCTAATAGACTAGGTAAGATTAAAAAATCCATCTTATTATTTTTATATTAGTGTCTTCTTACTCAGCTGTGACTATAAATTAGTACAACAATTTAAGAATAAAAATGATAATTATAATATTTAATAATTTAATTTAAAATTTATCATTACTCCTATTTTTGATAATTTTTTTACAATAAATTGAATTTTCTTGTAATTTGAATATCCACATTGAGACATCGTATTAATAAAATAAATACAACACTACAATGGGATCTCCATATTCGTGTCTTAACTGGGTGTTAAGCAGTGGAAGTGCTGGTTCATCTTCTAAAACAGCATCCTCTGCAATTTATACATAATTAACATACACTTATGATTAGGGTGAAGTCAGATATTATAGTCCTATTGGCATTTACTTAGAATATATAATATAATTATTGTCAAACAAAAATAAAATGATATAATAATATTGCTTATAAAGGAATTATAGATATAAATAGCAATAATGAAGAATTAGATTAAGTTTAATCAAGATTATAGACTAGAAATTATTGATAGTAAAAATTTAAATAATTTTTTTTCTGTTTTATATAATAAGAATGCTTAGGAGTATCCAATCCACCAATTAAAATCTTTTTAATACTTTTACAGATAATGTCTCTTTTTCATTTTGTACTTAATAGAATTTTAAAATTCTTTCCTGTTTACAAATACTTAGCCACATCTATTAAATATAAGGATTTTAATTTATTTTAATTAAAAGTATAAACTTGCCTTTCATATAAAATGTTTCTTAAAGAGATATAGATAATAAATAAATTATTGAGATTTATCTTGGCACTATAAACTCTTAAATAAATTTGATTACTTTTTCCATTATCTTAATCCTTAAATTGAATTTAACCTTAATATAAATTTGAACAGTGAAAAATAATGTTTACACGGAAAATCATTTAAAGATTCAAGTATTGCAAGATTTTGTTCAAAAAGAAGATAGTATTAGTTTTTAATTTTACTCAATCAAAACAATTTAACAATATTAGAAAGGGCATTAAAATAATCATTCTTGATTTTATTATCATAATATAAATATTCCTACAATAATTTTAAAGCAGTAATATAAAAATCAATTAGAAATGAAAAATGGAAGCTAATTGGCAATCATTATGATAAAAATAATATGTTATTAAATATATAGTTATAATCAAAGAAATTCCAGCATTATCTTGCGGAAATTATAAACCATAATTTTTAGATCCCTTAGTTGACATTATTTTTTTTTTTAAGCGACTAAATCATAACTTTACCAATAACTTTAATTATTATATTAAAAAGTTAATTTTCAGGCAGAGTGATGAATCATAAATAAAACTTTCTTATAATACTTTCTACACACTAAGCCAAGCGCTCCTGTTTTTCTATTACGTATTTGAGTATTACGAACGGGACATTGTCCGCTTTTTTTCCATCTATATGTCCTGGGCCTATGTTGCTGCCGTCATAGGTGTGGTACAGCTCGTTTCCTACATGATAGGCTTCACCGCGGGTTACGATTTCAGGATCCTCTTCGGCTTCAACAAATGGGGCGTTACCCTGGGAGGCCTTGGGATCCGCGTCAACAGTATTTTCTGTGAGCCTTCTTACGTAGGAGCGACCTTAGGACCGGCGTTTTTTATTGCCTGCTATAATCTTGTTTTTAACAAGACCTATTTCATCACCAGGCTGCAATGCTTTGTGATTGTCTTTACCTACCTGTTATCAACCTCTTCGGTTGCTTATATCGGTGTTTTCTTTGTTCTGATCCTCTTACTCATCAACTTTGGCGTGGTACGTTACATTGTGTTGGTAATTCCCTTAAGCCTTGTCCTTTTTTATGCGCTTTACTCCAATGTCAAAGAGTTTAAAACACGTGTGGATGGGATCAACGCGCTTTATGTGGATGGAATCCTGGAAAAGGAAGCTGCCAAAGACGACCGGGGCGGCTCACTGGTGCAGGTGATGCGAAAAAGGTACCTGCTGGACAAGATCCATGGCTCCAGCTTTGTGCAGTACAATAACTACGTGATCACCAAAAATAACTTTTTTGAGAACCCTCTGTTTGGTACAGGCCTAGGATCCCACCAGTATATTTTTTCGAAATACGACCTGAGCTACCTGCTTGGGGGCGAGTATGACAATAATATGGCCGATGCCAATTCCATGCTCCTGCGCACCATTTCGGAAACAGGACTCTTCGGACTTATTTTCATTATCCTCTTCATCCGGAGTAATTATGTCAGAAAAGACCCCGATCATCCGGAAGCCGACTACCACTGGCTGATCTCAAATGCCGTGCTGGTGATTATTCTGTTACAGCTGGCACGGCAGGGCAATTATACCTTCGGCGGCTTTATTGGCTTTATGTGGCTCTACTACTACACCAAGCTGGATTATGTGAAATTCCTGGAGAATGAGAAAACAGCGGAAACTCGCGAAACGGAGGAGGCGGAGCTTGTAAAAATTGATCCCGCTTTAAGCAAATAGTTTTTATATTTGCTGCTCAAAAAAATACCACCATGCAAGCTCTTACCTCTACCCGCTTCGATCTTCCGGGCCAAACCAGTTTTTATAAAGGAAAAGTCAGGGACGTTTATACGATCGGTGATAAGCTGTTGGTGATGGTAGCCAGCGACCGCATCAGTGCTTTCGATGTGGTGCTGCCTAAAGGGATCCCGTATAAGGGCCAGGTGCTTAACCAGATCGCTTCCAAATTTTTGGAGGCTACCAAAGATATTGTACCGAACTGGATTACAGCTGTACCCGATCCTGTAGTGAGCATGGGCAAAATGTGCAAGCCTTTCAAAGTGGAGATGGTGATCAGAGGCTACCTGGCGGGGCACGCTGCCAGAACCTATAACAGCGGCCTGAGAACACTGTGTGGTGTCACCCTTCCGGAAGGCCTGAAGGAAAACGACAAACTGCCGGAGCCTATCATTACGCCGACGACCAAAGCTTCCGAAGGACATGATGAGGACATCAGCCGCGAAGAGATCCTGAAACAGGGAATTGTGGAGGAGAACTATTACGTGCAGCTCGAAGAGTATACGCGCAAGCTGTATGCCCGCGGACAGGAAATTGCCCATAACATGGGCCTGATCCTGGTGGATACAAAATACGAGTTTGGCTTATACAATGGCGAGGTAACCCTGATGGATGAGATCCACACGCCTGATTCCTCCCGCTATTTTTACCTCGAAGGCTATGAAGACAGGCAGAAGAAAGGGGAAGAGCAAAAACAGCTGAGCAAGGAGTTTGTGCGCCGCTGGCTGATTGAGAACGGCTTCCAGGGCAAGGAGGGACAAAGCGTACCGGAGATGAGCGAAGCCTGGATTAATGAAATTTCGGAACGCTACATTGAGCTGTATGAAAAAGTGACGGGCGATACCTTCGTGAAACATCCTACG
>ARYC01011480.1:0-10842 GCA_000711775.1 Oxytricha trifallax
TTAGATAAAAAATGGATCACTGATATTCTACTGACTCTAGACACTGAAGGAATTAACTAGATGATATAGAGAGCTAAGGAATAAAGAAGATTCAGGCTTGATAATTTACAAAATAACATTGTACACATGAAGCCCTAATTCTTAGATGCCCTAAACAATTCTATAAGTTACAGTGGTAAGCATAATATAAAATCTAACTCAGCTTTAGTTAAGAAGGAAAGATCAGCATCTTATTGAAATAGAGCACAAAAAGAAAATTTAGACAAGTTGACTAGGAAGAATAGAAATCTGGTATGAACATTGGCTCAAAATAAAAATAAAAATTTATGGAACAAAACCAACGGGTCAGGGATGAAATGAATGATTTAAGGGGTTAAACTGATGAACTAGTCAACTATAAACAGCTCGTCATGCAATTCCACGAGGGTGGAGTAATTGATCAAGAGGGCAACCTTATAAACTAGCAACATATTCAATAGAATAATAACTTTATGATTTGATTGCTTTTGCTTTTGGGGATTAAAGTGATTTAAATCCAGTTAGAATTAATTTATTTAATAATTAAAATTTTTAATTTTACACAAAATCTTTAATAAACTAATTGCTAAAATTATTTTTAACTAAAATAAAGCCTAATAGCTTATTTAATTTTCATATTCAAAAAAGGGCAAAATTTCACCATGGGATGATAAAAAAATGCCCCTGAAGGATTTTCTTAAAAACTTCAAAATAATAAAGAGTAAAAAAACATGGGGTTATTCAAGTTTTGTAATCTTATTATAAAAAAGGAATAAATGTACTATTTGAGATTTTTGTAGTTTCAATGAGGGGTTTAGAAAATCAATTTTAAATGTTGTTAGAATCTTATCGAAAGTAGAATGAGAATCCCTTTAACTATTAATACAACCAGTTCTGCTACAGCTTAATAGGGTTTATAGTTAAGTTATTTAATTTAATTTTTATTACATGCTGTATTTAGTTTTTTTCCTATAAAAAAATTGTAAGAGTTTTGTATAGAGTGTTAGAGTTTGTAAAGAATTTTGTACATTTTGAACTATAGAAATAAACTAACAAAATAAATGATAAACTTAATTTAGCAGTCTTAGATTAGTTAAAATAAAAGTCTCTTAAATTTAGGTTGCTAAAATTAATGATTAGAAAATAACTTTTTGCTCTAGATGAAACTAAATATAGCAGCTTCAAATACTATTTAAGCAAGCTATGTATCTAGGTAGTACAATTCAAAAAATGGGTAAAACTTTGAAAGCTAAATAAAAATAAAAACTTGGATCTCCTCTGTCTGAAGTTTAATGTGATGAGAACTCAGGTTACACTGCTGACTTTTTCAATGATGATTAACTGCAGGAACTGAAATGTTAAGAGTCAAAGCAGAAGATACTGGAGCATTTGAAGAAGCAAGGCATGCTGGGAAGGCAAACTTACAAGGATATTAAAATATAGCTAAAGAAAAAGTTTGGGCCAAAGACAATAAATATACATAAAAACTGGCTAGTTGCTACCCTCAATTCACGAAAAGCTGATAGCAAGGCATCTACACCAGCAATTAAAAAGAAGATCAATAATATCCAAGAAAATGCAAAGGCAACCCCAATTAAGGGGGGGTCAAAATAATGATGATACTTCAAATATAAGCTAAAGTTCGTTAACAATGGAAACTAAGGTAATATTATTGGATTGGAATTGTAGTCCCTGTAGTCCGATTTAAAGCATACAGAATTAGAATTATCAAACATACAGAGTGACACAACCTTTCCTGAACTTAATCAAATTGAAGAATTGATCGAGAAAAAATTTGGACAGCTTACATCGAAAGCTCGAGAAGAAATAAATGAGCGTCTACTATAATAAGTGCCGGATTTTCTTCAAAATACACAATTATTAAAATTGACAGAACAAATTAAGGAGGCTTTTAGCAAATTGGACAAGTCGGAATCCTAACTCAATGATGTAGACTTCGAGTAAATTTCAAAATAGGTCGCTGATGGGCGAGAGGAGATTCAGCAGACATTCTAAATATTGGTTGAAGATATTAAAAAGGTAGCCCCAACTCTCGATTTTGCAACACAAGAATCGTTGGCAAGAAACGTGAAAAGGATCAATAACAAGATCATGGAGATGCAAAAAGTATTTTAGGATTCAACCTCAGATTTAAAAAAAGCCGAAGAGTATTAGTAGTCTGTATCAAATTTAAGTAATGAATAAATTAGTGGACTAGAAAGTCTAGCAAGAGATGTTGAAAAGAAACTGAGATATGTTGTAGACACTTTCAAAGAGAACATTGAAGAATGCAAAGCCAATATTACTTAAAATATGAATATAATTCATGAGAATATAGCAACATTAAGTGCATAGTGACAAACATGGAATGAAATTCGCTTAAGTATAAAAGTGAATAAATTAATATGTAATTATAGTGACAATCACAATCAAAGATAATGCCTTAATAACAATCAAACCAAACCAATAGCTTGAATATTAAAAATCCTAGCATTAACATTCAAGACACAATAATGAAGTACAACAAACATGACCCCAAAATAAAATTTATTAAAATTGGGAATAAAAAGTACCTACATGATATCAACATTAAGCAGTTTATTCTAGTTGAAGATCAGATTGACGATTGAGAATTCATGAATGGTAGGAAGTATTGATTCTTATTATATTTACTAACTTTATTACTTCTTTTACTTTGAAAATGAGATGATGATGGGGTTTTGGGGTTTATATGTAGAATTAAGGATACATAACAGTTGATGTTAAAAGACATTAAGTCTTTTATAATTGAAGTGACTAAAGTTTTAAAATTATAAATTTAGCTTAGAATGATGTAGCATATAAGAGTTAGATTCTTATGTAAGAAAGAATACATTTATGAAAAATAAGAGGAAGACTTTAATTCAAAATGAAAATTAATTACATAATTAAGTATTAAGATTAATTTAAGTAGAAATGTAAAAAACAGAACAGCATTGTCATCTTTCCAATCACCTTCATAAACATCTCCATCTGCATGAATTAGTTTTTCTTATTTTTGTATTTCTGTTCTTTGCTGAAGCCTCATCCTCTCCCCTTTAAATCTCTGTAGTATTGCTGAAAGAGTATTAAAATAAATTCAGATAATTAAAATGTAACTTACAAAATTATTGTGAATGTAATCTTGCTCCATCTTCCTCTAACAAGTTTTCCATTTTAATTTTTAATTATTAATTTTAATTTACCAATTTCTCATTATAAATTATGATTGCTTGATAAAATTATTTAGAATTTACTAGACATATAAAATAGAATTTTTATTCTGTTTAATCAATGGAATTACTAGAGAAAGATGTTAAAGAATTTATATATAATTGATATACTGATTAATTTTCTAAATTTAGAATTTTTTCTTCGATTTTGATAAATTTATTTAATAGTTAAAAAATATAATTTCAATTTTTTTAAGTTTCTAGTTAATAAAAAATAATATAATTTTTGAAAATTAATCAATAATTTAATTGATTTAATAAAAATTACATAATATGCCGAAATCCAAAAATACTATTTCAAATTTAATAGTTTATATATAAAGTATACAAACAAATAATTTTTCTGAAACTAGAGATCTATAAGTTATTACTCTGCTTTTTTAATTTTTTCATTAGACCTTTCTCAAGTAGATAATTTGAAATTTTATTCAATCTTGCTTAAGGTTTTTTTTCCTATAAATTTTAATTCTGTCAAAATTTCAATTAATTATATAAAGAATTATTGACTAGGATTTGAATAAAATAATTATAACAAAAGTTGGTAGACCTATTAACAGTAAATAAGCTTAAGACTTCTTACTAACAATGTAAATTTAATTAATCATTCTAAATAAACTTTTAGGTTAATTTGACAATCATCCAATAAGGTAGTAAAAAATGTCTAACTTTGATATAAATTATTACACAATCCAAGGCTTGATTATTAGCATTTATTTAAGAGGTTTTTTATTATAAATAGTTTTGAAGAAAAATACCACTTACTGTATGAAATTAAAAGAAAAGATAAAAATTGTTAATGTTTTATACTTATAATTATAGTTCTGTGTTTATCACATAAAAGATTAATAGGCATTGAAAGTTATAAATTATATTCGCTCTAAAAGCTTAGCATATAAAGGTTAGAGCGAAGTTTTCTCTCAAAAGCAATCAAATCCAATTATTATTGAGTAATAGAAATAATATATATAAATCCATATTTTTACTAAAATTATATTTTCCATTATATATATTAATAAGTGCAACCAAGAGAGAAGACTTCACTCTAAATATAATACACGAATTTTTCTCCTAATAGTTTTTAATTTTTAACTACTATTTCTAAATATTCTACAATTAAATTAGTTATTGATCGAAATAAATCGTATATATAGTAGGAATACCTCTTATATTAATAAGAATATATTTTTTCAAAAGTTATATAAATTTGCCCTTTTAATAGAATATTGATTAAAAAATCTTTATAATTATGAAAAATTATAATTTTATTTACTATTATGAAAGGTTTATTGTCAATTCGAAAATTTATATTATTATATTCTCTATTAAATGAATTATAGAAAAAACTTAAATAATTGTTTGCATAAGATATATAAAATAAATAGCATAGTTTAATAAGAGAATTATATATCTTTTAAACAATTTCAAATTTTAATAGGTTTAATTTAACTTATTTTTCAAGATAATTTAAAAATTTCATTGAAGGTGAATTAATGAATATATTTAAGTTTATTAAAAAAAACATAGGCTCAAAAATAATATTAAAATACTCAAGTATTTGAAACTAAACTATTATTAAAAAATACTTAGTTATGTATTTTCGGGGGGGGGGGGAAGTTTCCTGACAAGAGGGAAGTTTCCTGTCAAGTAAATATTTTTTCTATATAATTTTTATTAGTTAAATATTAAATATTTTAATTAATAATTTTTTACTCATTAGATGGCTAAAGGATAATTTAAACATTTTTTTAAGAATCAAATTGATAAATTGGAATTATTTTCTAATATCATTACTTGAGATATAGAACCATATTTTTATTATTATTCTTTGCTAAAGGTTTTGAAAAACTAATGCAAAATAATATGAAAATTAATAAAAATATTGTTCAACATGAAGTAGATCTTGCAATACTTTATGATTGATAGGTAAATTGTTGAATTAAAAATATGTGAAAATCAAAGAAGGTGTTTATAGTGGTCAAAAATAATAATTCCATAAAGAAAAAATAAATTAAAAAAAATAAGATTTTTCTTGACAGGAAACTTCTCCCCCCCGTATTTTCTCTTCATCATTGTCCTTTCTATTTACTTGATAAATTTTTCTAAACTAGACTCATTAAAATCTTGTCTTTTATATAATTCTTTTAATCTATCTTTTTATTAGCTTTATTTCTTGGCAATATTTATAGAAGCAATTTTTAAAAGCCTAGCTGTTTTGTTAATTATTATTTTTTTAAACTATTGAAAACTCCAAAATGTAGGTCAATATCCTTCTAGTTAATGACATTGATTGCCAAGATAATATTCTTAATTATGGAAACATTAGTTTGACATTTATTTGTGTATTATGATATTTAGATCTACTTTAATAAGCTAAGAGTCGTTTTTTTTCTTATTTATGAGCATTTTTACATTTAAAAGCAGAATTTTCAAAAATAAGTCATTATTACTGTTTTAATAACCATTCTTCTTTATGATTGACTCTAACGCTTTACAGGTGCCAATTAAAAGTGATAATGGCTCAGAAACAAAACGAGGATAGATGGCTTATTCAGTTTTGTATGGATATAATGACTTCGATGATAAGATGCATTGTTAAAGAGTAAACACATGAGCATATCACTAATTATTAATCCTCTCAATTCAAAATAAAATAAATCTTTAATATAAATTAATAATCGATTTTACTTCAATTTTTACCCATATTTATACAGTGAAATAAGCTCTGTTTTGATTGCTAACTCTAGCAATAATACTAACTTTTGAGTAACGGTTGCACGATAGTTAAATTTCTTGGGGCTTTTTAAGCACAGCCTCTGATTCTATTTTAACTATTTCTTATGGCGCTTTCATTAATTTTAATAATAACTTTCTCCTCAAAGAAATTTTGGACTTCATAATAAGACTAAATTTGCCGAGAAATATTTATTTAGTATTATTTACTCTTCGACTTAAATAAAACTACTTATTATGCTTATATTTAAGTTCTAGTTTCGAAGTATTTCCTTAAAGTGAAGTAAGAAAAATCATTATTTAATTTAGTTTTTATAAGGTTCTGAATCCTACTGTATAAAAAGTCTTAACATTCAAGAGAGATATTCCTCTATCAGCTCTTATGTTTTCTGATTATACTTTTTAAGTAACTTTTATCATTTACGGTTCACTTTACTTAATTATTTTATGCAACTTCTAAGCATCAATTAACTTTTTTGTACCAGAAATTTTGCATTTACATTATAGTTCTTATAGAAGTTTTATTGTTATAATATAAAGACACATTCCTTGAAAGTCCTTGCTCATTAAAGACTTTGATCTAAGTTGATAAAATATAACCTATATTGAATTTTGTTTGTTGAAATTAATTTGGAATATTCTTATGATTAATTAAGTTCTCCTTATGTTAGTGAAAGAATTTTTCCTTTCAGTTTATTCTCAAAACATATACTCTAATCTAGCTTTCTAGGAAGTGAAGCTAATCATATGTTGCAAGCCCTTTTTATTCTTAATAATTAAAATTGAAAGAAAGATTGTTTGTAGCTATTAAATTCTATTCAAAATGCTAATTTGAATCAAATGCCTATCAAACAGATGCACCTCACTATAGATTATATTAATAAATTCTTATTATTTCTTAAAATTTTCATTTCATCTATTAGGTTATTTTCAATTTAATCATCATCTTCTCATTTAGTATCAGTGAAAATCTTTTAATTTTTTATAATTTTAGAGGAATTTATTCCTGAGAATAAATTTATTCATCTGTGATGTCGATTAGTTTAATTGCCTTAAATTAGTCGTGTTAATCTAAAGTAATGAAGTTGAAATATTTTAGCTATTTAAACTACTTGACACCATTTCATCCTAATCTATAATGCAAAATCATAAAATTTGAGGTTTGAGTGAATTTATAATTAATTGATAAAATAAAATTTAATTTGATTTTATTTATGAAAGGTAATTAACACCTCGTAAAAGTTTAATGAGCTGGTACTCTAACTAAGATTTAAATCAACTTAGACATCCAACCCTAATATAACATACTTTACTTACAACCAAATTTAAAGAATTACTGGTTTGAGCCTACGCTAGATCTCTTGAAATGCAAGCATCAACATAATAATTGAAGTACATAAACAATCTCTTCAAGTCCCCATTTATAATTGTCTTAGCCGCATTTAAACTTCTTCACTTCTAGTCAGACTCTTGAATCTTCAAAACATTTATCGTTACTTAATATATGCAAATAATATTCTGATTAGCAACTAAGCCCATCCAAGCTTTAACAGATATATAAAAGGAAAGGGATCATATATAAGGTAATGAGAAGAAACTAACGTATATCTCCTCAAAAGTAATAGCAAATATACAACCAATAAAATAAATGTTATTAAGAACTTTTTGACTTAATAAATCAAGGCTATATAATAATTTTATGGATAAGACAATATTCAAACCCCACTCAATAAAAAGAAGATTATGAGCTCATAAATATTAAAATTAAGTCCTCCTTAAAGAAGTACTTAGCGTCAAGACACAATCAGCATAGTGTATATTAGTAAAGATAAGCTTGAGTCATTCTTAATTTGATAGAAATCAATTAAAAAACAAGATACAATTTTAAGGTTTCAATCGGATAGTCGATAAAAAAATATAGAACATAAACTTGCTATTTTTATGGATAATTTATGTTCCCATCATAGCAAGGAAGTCAAGCAAAAGTTCGCTGATAGTAATATCAAGATAGAATACATCGCTCCATATTCCTCAATGTTTAACTGTTTAGAAGAAGTATTCTCAAGGGTTGAACAAAGGTACATAAACAAAATAATTATTCTGAAATTTATGTTCTCCAATAAAATGCACATTGCAATTATTGAACAAAGCTTAGAATTAATTGAAAAAAATGACTGTATTAAAACTCAAATAAGGCATATATTGAGATAAGTTATTGTTTCGTAATAAAAAGAGGGACATAATATTATTAATTTATTTAACTAATTAATTAAGCTTAATCGCTCACATTAAATTTCCATATAATCTCTTTGGTAATGGAGAGATCATTACATTTTAATCCTCTCTCATTTCTCTATCCCCTGAAAGTTATTACCTTGACTCTTCAATATAGAAGTTTGTGTTGTTCTTGACTAGTTTAAATTGCTTTTGTTTCTTATTAGCTCTCCTTGGTTTAGACTTGATTTTAAGCAACGATAGGGCTTTCCCCTTTCGCTCTATAAGTGTTACTAAATACATTCTTACTTGATAAGTATGGGTCTTTCTCAAGTTGCTACAATATGTAAGGGCTGACTAATATCTAATAACCTTTCTGTTCTTCCTGGGATTTATAATTTCTAAGCTTATGTTGCTGTCTCACCGTCTATTCCAGGTATTTTTAGGATAATGTCCCCTGCACTCCAAAGAAAAATCCTTTGTCAACAACTCTCCGGCATCCTCGTGATAGTTGAGATGCTCCAGAATAACATTATCGTATTTAATTTGGTTGAAGATTTATTGTAATGAAAGCTCTTGGTAGTTGGGAATATTGATACTCTATTTTGCTTCTGACCTTAATAAATGCTTCTTGACTTGAAGGACGTCTTTGATAAACCTCATTGAGGTCTTTTTGTAAGATGGCATGGAAAAGCCCTCTACTTGATTAAGACAAATTAAACTTACAATTAAACTTAAGGTAATTATACCAGTCATGTTTGAAACTAAGCCTGCCCTCTAGAATCCTAGCATCTATTAATAATAGGCTTTACTACTTAGGGTGATTCTAGTTTAAATTTTCCATATTGTTTAGCAAGAACTCTTTATTATTTAATAATTATTTGTTAAGTTTACATTTCTTTTATACTAAATATCTAGTGGCCTAGAGGGCTTAATCATAACTTTGTATTGGAGGCTTATAAAAATAACGCAACCGCTCATTTCCAAGGGGACATAAGTCTATTTCTTCTTGTTTTTTTTTCATAAGTCTGAGTGTGAATCTTTTATTCATAAAGGATCACTATTAAATACCTATGAATTTCATTCATATTGAATACTAAATATCTTATCAATTTAAAAGGGAATATAAATAATAATTTTATGTACATAGGTACATAAAATTCAACTTTTCGTAATATACCTAAAAAATTTAATTAAAGTAAAGGGACTTAATAAAAATGTATAAACTTTTAGGAAAATACATAAATTTCTAATAATGTACCCCTTCTCTTAAATATTTAATTTATGTTCCCCTTATTAAGTATAAAAAGTAATTAAAAATTGAGATAAATTAAATAAAATAAAACTTTATTGAGTAATAAATATGTCAAACTAAAACTAACCCCTTGTCAATGATGTTTCAGCTTTGGGAGATGAATAAACCATTGATAATTTACCAGCGGAGCAAGAAAATAATGAGAGCAACACTCTTTCGGCTGTCAGCATTGACCATAATGACTACAAGTAATCCTAGGAGTCAAAACCCCAAAACTCCTTAGTGAGGTTTATAAGTGCTTTGATTAGTAGGGTAAAGTTGGGGTTTTATTAGGGTTAGTAGAGAAAACGGAAGTTTAATGAGACTTTAATATGTATTTAATGAGTATTAGTTTAATTATATCACACGAATTTTACTACCTTGTCTTTGTTGTATCTCTTGAATCTCGCTATCTTTAGTGGTTCGAACATATCGTCTAAGGATTGTCTTGGATATGCTGGAGCTCTTACTATTATCTTCTCTACAATCTTCTTTATTTCTTAGCATACATCATCTTGTTTATGTGCTTCTCAGCTAGATTTATAGATTATTTTTCATATTTTGTATTAATGTAAGTCATGCTCTCCATATCGCACTCTAAAATTATTGCAGCTATTGCCCAAACATCCCACTAAATAGAGCCATTAGTCCATTTCTCTCTGATTGGGAAGTATGGAGTACCAACAACCTTTGCTAAGGTTACAATCTCTTAACTTAAGGCTCTATTAAAATCGATTACGACTACTTCTAAAGGGCAAAGGTTAAGCATAAAATTTTCAGGCTTCAAAACTCT
The DNA here is from genome assembly GCA_000711775.1 of Oxytricha trifallax. Taxonomy (NCBI): domain Eukaryota; phylum Ciliophora; class Spirotrichea; order Sporadotrichida; family Oxytrichidae; genus Oxytricha; species Oxytricha trifallax. The sequence goes on from ARYC01011480.1 coordinate 10,301, forward strand.
ATGAACGTATCCAAGCTCATGAAGTTCCTAAACACCCTTTATCATAGAATATCATTCAAGTCATCTGGGTATCTGTTTTAATATAGATAATCTCGGAGAGTCATTTAAAACTTTTTTAGCCTTAGCGCGATGAAACCAAACCCTAAAATAACACCATCTAGCTTGAGCAAATTCTTGCAATCTTATTTCTAAGCCTCTCTAAGTACAATATATTCGTTAGCAAACTCATTTTGATACTGCTCGTTTTTAAGGAGATAGCTGAAAGGATATACCTTGTAGGCATAGTCATCAACCACTATGAGTTTTGCTTTAGCAGGTACGTTTATATGAAAGTAGTTTTCAATACAACTGCTAAGGTCTACTGCATTAGTGCAGGAATATACATGGCTCTCTCTTAAAAGCATGCTAAAAAGACATTACCAGCAGGTTGATTCATTCATTCTATTCGCTTCTGCCTCTTGAGCTTCTCCTGTTGTTCTTTTAAAGTCTCAAGATTATTAGATTTTCTTTTAGCGGTCACTAATTTCTAAGTCTCTTTATCT
>ARYC01011484.1:0-10148 GCA_000711775.1 Oxytricha trifallax
CACTTAATTAGTAACTAGTTTTAAACTAATGAGATTTTAATGGAAAAGTTCCAATATGGTTCAAAACCTAATTGGTACCAGAACCAACCTAATTTTATACTTGGTTGGTACCAAAATCAAAATTATTAAGAATGAAATTAGAGAATTCATTGCAATAAACAAAACATTAATATGATCTCCAACACCTCTAAACAACCATTATTGCTCTAGGATCAACTCCTATACAGAGTTACTATAACAAGAGAAGTTATTAGAGCATAATAATAGAAATTTAAATTTGAATTTAAAGATGGCGGCTAACTAAAATCGTAAGGCAGTTTCTTTTGGAGCAGGATAATCATAACTAAACTTTGGGTCCTCCAAGAAACCATAAGTAATCTATATAGATAGGGAGATTGAGCTAAGAGTTCAAGAGTTTAAAGCAGAGGTCTTTAAAATTGAAGTTTACAACAAAAAAAAGAGTGCAGAGGTGGGAGTTTAAACATAAATTGAATTAATTGAGGAAGAAAAGGAACAGCAACAGAAAGAAAAAGTTAAAACATTTTAATGTGAAGACTGCTAAAAGTCTTTCTCAGCTGAGTCTAGCTTGAAGAGGCACATCAAAGAGATACTCTCTGGTAGAGCTAAGATCTACTTTAAGCATGATAGAGTAGATGGTAGGTATTATAGTGCACAACATGCATGAAGTCTTATACTCACTCAGCCAAAGTAAAGAGGCATATGCAAAAGCACCACTTAAGTGAATTCCTAATTAAAGATGAAGAAACTTAAAAGCTTATACCTGCTAAAAGAAAAAACAACTCTCTTGAGTCATAAAGAGAACAGGAGGAGAGGGTCAAGAGACAGAAGCGATTTGAATGAATGAATCAGCCAGCAAATGGTACTCTTATAGCATGTCTTTAAGAAAGAGCTATGAATATACCTGCATTGAATGCGATTAATATTGACAGCTGTATTGAAAATTGCTTGCATTTTGACCTGCCAAACAAGGCTAAACTTATTTTTGTTTGATGAGTATGCTTACAAAGTATATCCTTTCAAGTTTCTCATTAAAAACGAGCAGTATCAAAATGAATTTGCAAATGAATACATAATCTTGAGAGAGGCTTAGAAAAAATAGTTTAAAAACTTACTTAGACTCGATGGAGTTATTCTTGGGCATGGTTTTGTTGCATCAAGACTAAAAAAGTTTGAAATGACATTGAGAGAGTATCTCTATCAAAATAGATACCCAGATGATTTAAATTAAATACTGTCAGAAATGATTAAGGGTGTATAAGAGCTTCATGAACTTGGGTATGTGCATAGAGATTTGAAGCCTGAAAATATTATGTTAAATCTCTGTCCATTAGAAATAGTCGTCATTGATTTCAATAGAGTGATAAGATAATGATATAGTGACTTTGGCTAAGGTGCTTGGCACACCAGGATACTTTCCAATCAGGGAGAAGTGAACTAATGGCTTAGTTCAGTGGGATGTTTGGGCAGTTGCTGCCATAATCTTAGAGTGCGATATGGAAAGTATGTCTTACGTTGGAACAAAGCACGAAAAATAATCAATAAGTTTGGCTTCTAAACATATATAACAGGAAGATGTCTGCAATGAAATTAAGAAGCTTGTAGAGATGATAATCGTAAGAGCTCCAGCTTATCCAAGATAATCACTGAAAGACATACATGAGCCAATCAAGAGAGCTAGATGATTCAAGAGGTACCACAAAGATAAGCAGATAAAATTTGTTTGAATTAAGTACACTAATAATCATTTAATATTCATTAAATTCACAAAAACCTGCGTTTTCTCTACTAACCTCAAAAAGACCCCAATTATACCCTAAAAATCAAAGCACTTATAAACCTCACTAAGGGGTTTTGGGATTTTGAGTGCCTGAATAAGCTAGTGAGTTTGAGTGTGCAAAGAAGGCATGCAATCAACTAACCTTTGAAATCACAAAAATCATGATCAAAATTCAATACAAGAAAATACCAGTTCTTGCGAAGATAGATTTATATACTTGTCTTTAAAGTTATTTAATTCTAGAGGACTCCTTTGATAAAAAGTTATCAATGATAATCAATATGCTTACAAGGTATATCCTTTTAACCATCTCCTTAGTGATGATAAATATTAAATGGAGTTTACTAACGAGTATCAAATACTCACTCAGGCTAAGTTTAAAGAGTGCAAATACTTAATAAATCTAGATGCTGTTCTCCTAGCCAATGCATGTAGCTTTCAGACTTCAACTCTTTGAAATTACACTCAGAGATTTCATAACTGATCAAAGAAATCATAGGTAGCTTGCATTAATATCAACATAAGCTATATAAGGTATCAAAGAGCTTCATAAGTTAGGCTTTGTCCACAGAGATCTCAAGCCTGAGAATATAATGTTGAACTTCTCACCAGTAAAAGTAACAATAATCGATTTCAACAGAGCCTAAAGAGTGGAAGTATCAAGGCTTGGAACTGTAATTGGAACTCAAGGGTTCTGTCCAGAAAGAGAAGACTGGAGAGATGATGACTTTTAGTGGTATGTGTGGGCTTTAGCAGCAATAATAATAAAGTGCGATATGCCTCGCAACGAATACTACTCTAAAAGGTCCAAGAAAGATGCTAAGCAAATAATGAAGTAGTTTATAGATAAAAACAAAGTCTCTCAATCAATGAAGCAGATGGCTGAGTCAATAATAATAAAACCAAACTCAAGACCAAACAAATCTTAGAGCAGATAGAGTTGTGGTTAAGCAAGATAAACTTTCGACCTCTTCCATTTGATCCAAAAGTTCATTTTGAGTGATTAAATTAAATAAAAATACTATATATCAGATTAAAACCTATTAATAACCCTAACACCTAACATATCCCCTACAAATCAAAGCACTTATAAACCTCATTAAGGGGTTTTGGGGCTTTAAATGTACCAACTCCAGGACAGATCATTGTCCCAACAGATGCTCCGTAATATCCACCACCAAATCCTCCTCCTATTGCAGCAGCAGTACCAAAAATGCCCTTGGCAACCATTTTGCCATTTCCATCTCTGATGCCTTTTAAAGTCCTGATGGCACCTCCAGCGATTTGCAGCGCTAAAGCTGCTTTACCTCCGTACTTTGAAGCAAATCGTCCAACTGATGCGACGTAGAAACCTCTACCAGCAGCTTGTGTTGCATTGAAACCTCTGCCAAATGCTTTCAAAGCTGCAGCTTAGGCATCTTAGTTGTTCATTAAAGCCATAGTTGATGCTTATCCCACTCTATAAGCTCGAACAATACCACCTGAGCCATTGAGTAAGAACATTACCTTCTCATTGTAAACGACCTTCTCGACTCCTTCGCTAAGTGGAACAGCTCTCTCTTCCTCTCTTTTTGAATTTTCGTTTCCCATTCTAAAAAATTGATTATTAATTTTTAACTTTAATAACAACAAATAATTAATAATTGACCAGCATGAGAGTTTTAAAAGTTATTTTTAAATATATCTTTACTAATAATTTGATAATTTAGACCAATAGCTTTTTATTTTGATCAATTAATTAGTTTAAATAAATCTACTTATCGTTAAAAACTTAAATAGTCAATAATAAATATTTATATTATTTATTAAAATATCAAAAATAAATATATGATTTCATAATAATTATAATCAAATTAATAATAATTATATATGATTTGAAATAGCATCTTTATGATTTCTTATAACATATTACTATTTTATTAATATATATAATTTAAGTGATAAATTAATATACTACTTGAAAGGAATAAAAATAACAAAATTTATTATTATTATACCTTCTTTTTATTAATTTACAATTAAATTATTTTTAATATTTGATGGTTTTAAATCAAGATAAGTTCAAAACATGTGAGTTTTTCAAGAAGGGAAACTGTAAGTATGGAGCTAACTGCAGATATCAGCACCCAGCAGGGTCTTCAAAAGTTGGCAGTCAATCAAGTGATTACTTAGTTGATGATGAGTGCTGCATTGCTGATAAGTTCTTGCAAGTGGCAAGCAGTTCGATGTCATGGACATTGCGATCCACTCTTCTGTCTAGACTCCCATTAAGCTGGAAGCCACTTATGATAAGAGATCGGGTAAGCAGCATTTCAGAACTTCCAATCATTCTCAATTTATTAAATAGATTTAATAACATTCTTTAAAATGCAGATTTGTAACTTAATAGATAAAAGCAAACAGTAATAAAATAAAAAACATATTTTTTATTACCTAAATGAATTTTCACTTTCGTTTTTATTAGATGAACATCAGGTTAAAATAAGTCTCTTTTTAATGCATCAATTTAAAATAAAACAACAAATTTAACCTAAAAAACTTTATTTGAAAATTAACAGTTAGGTTAATCTATACTTAGTCCTCTTTAAAAATCATTCTATAATCAGCATGCCAATTAAAAATGTAAGTTCTAAAGGAATAAATATAATTAAAGGCATCTTAAAAGACGGAACCCTCTTATAGAAGGTTTACCCTCCCTAAAAAAAAATATAGAACATACATACTTATTGATGAAAATCTAGAAAGACTACTTTAATGTTTTAGATCTCTAAATTCGAATCGACAAGGTTAGTTTAAATTCTTTATTCTTTAAGATTATCTTATATTTTTGATATCAAAACAATAAAAATCCAGATACTCATATAAATACCAAAATAAATACTAAATAAAACTATTTGCATATTCAGAAATAATATTGATAAGCTCATTGAGAAATATCATATATACATTAAAATTTACTCAATATCATCAAGGAATCATTATAAAATAAGTATGATGACAAAATAATAATATGATAATTTAATATAAATATACTTTAAATAAGAATGTTTGATCTTAATTACTTTAAATACAATCTTTATTATATTGATTTGGACATATATTACTCTTTTTAAAAATATCTTATGCATTTCTATTAATTAACAAGATCGAAAATCATTAATTTTGGCAATTTCTTACTATAATTAATGTTACAATATTCATTTACTAGGCACTTTCTCTTTTTTATTGTGTTTATATTCAAACATTAATTTATCCATTTTGTAAAATTAATATGCTATAAGTTATAATTGATTTGAATAATTTAATATCTTAAAAAATAAATCCTCAATTAATTATATATCAGAATCTTTTAGATAATGAATATGCAGGAAGAATTCCTATACTGTTGTTCCATCATCCAAAATGGTAAAGAGTGGGCCTGAGAAGGATGATTTGATTGCGGAGTATAAAGATGTATTGAAGGGGATACCTTGCAAGCACTTCAACAAGGGCAAGGGCCAGTGTCCATTTATGAATAGTTGCATGTATGCCCACATCATGCCAGATGGACAGCTCTATGAATATCCTTGGAGAGATAACAAGCTCAATGAGTACGGAGAGTGGGAGGATGACTCAGAAATCACACTTGCAGATAGATTTGGAAATCTTAACATTTGATTTCACACAAGCTAGTCGAAGTAGTTTAGTTTATTAAAGTTAATTAATTTAGATGAGATACTTAATTATTATATTTATTTATAAAATGGATTAAAGTTACATTCACTCTGCTCTCTATGGTGATCATAATGACATGTTCAAATTATAGCAAACAAATGAAGCACTATCATATGATGTTAAGAATATACTGGACAATAAGCAGCGAATAGAAAATGAAAACTTTCTAATGAAAAAAGAAATTACTTGAATCAGAGAGTAAAACATGCTTTTAAATTAGAAACTTAGTGGATAAAAGATTTAAAATAACTCATATTAAAGTCAGACAGGGAATTCTTACTTGGGTACAACTGATGTGGGAAATGATGAAACACAATCGTACATTTCAAGGAATTCGCCCATGCAGTAAACAAATTTTAAATTGAATGTGAAGCGAGCACCAAGTATAAATAAAACAGTAGATTACTCGACTATGCCATCTTCACACGGATTGCCTAGTATTCACAGAAATGATTATCCTTAAAGAACTTTGTTGAGAGATAAGTCAACTACTTCATACAAATCTTAACATTCAAAACTCCATAACAAAATAAGATGAGTGCCAATAAATGTTTAACTTAGATAAGTTTTGTTTGCATAATAAATATTTTCTATTATAAGATTCTTTAAATTTTATGTAGCTTTACATTTTACTTCATTTTAACTTTAGTAAATAAAAAATAAAATTTTAAAATATTTTTGAATAAAAATTAGGGAAGAGAGTATTTATGGATATTTTTTAATACTAGGTATTTCATAAACCTGGTATTTTTTTAATGATATTATATTATTTAAAGACTAATAAAATAGAATTATTTTCTCATTAAAGATGCAATAATATTTAGCTATTAAAGCAAAAAGTTAAATAAAAAATTTTTAATTAACTTTGAAATTCCATTAGATTATTGCGCAAGAAACCTTTTTGCTTTGATATTTTTACAGAAAGAAAAATGCTTATTTATAGGGAATTTAATAGGTATATTAGAATTAAAATATTAACCAACTTTTTATTTAATGAAAATTATGGGAATAGATTCTCACTATGGCCACGAAGGCAGCACAATAACAATAAAGAATTCAAATCCTATTGGAGGCAATATGCTGCCCTGACTTTATGGAGTTGAAGATTTTAATCAGTAACTGATAAAACTTTAACAAGAAATCTAAAACTCTTATAGATCTAACGCAGATTTAGAATAAAAACTAAAAGACTCAGAACACAAAAGACATGAACATTTGCGTAAAAATCTAGAATTGCAAAAGAAAATACTTGAATTAGAAAACCAGATTAAACAACTATAGTAGAGATTCAAGGATTTAATGCTTAAAAAAGCTAGTGGAATACTGAGAGAGTAGTTTCAAGAGCTTGAATTGGCGCATGCTAAAGCATTAAAAGATTTGAAAGAATACAAAGATAAGGATGCCAAATTTGTAGCAAGAATTGAAGCAGTTAAAATCACGCTAAAACAATAGAATGAAAAGTACAGAGATGCTATGGAGTAAGAGAGGAATTAAATGATGAAGTAAATTGATAATTATAAATTGCTAGTTGCAGAGTTAAGAACAGAGGTAAGTCAATATCTATCATTTAAGAGTATTTATTTAGACATAAGACTCAAAGCAGTTGATTCATGATTTAAGATTCTAAGTGTCAACACTAAATCAATAGAAAGAGTAAATCATTTATTTTTATATTTTTACATTTAGATCTCGTTAAGTGGACATGATGAATGAGCATGTGCAAGATTTATAGTTAGTGATTGATGAATAAAAACATAAATATCAGTAAAGCTAAATATACGTTTCTAAATTAGAAAGTCAAATAACTGAGTAGAAGATGGAAATTGAAATTTTTAAGAGAAGAGCTGATTAGGCAGAATAAGAAATGATTCAATTAAGGAAAAACAATTATTTCGGAAATAAATAAATATCATTAATGAATTGCTTCAATATTAAATTATATACTCGTAATATTAGAGAGATTTAGACAATAGAGGGTTGTAGAACTTATTAGAAGAGTCCAATTAAAACCCTAAACATACTTATTATTATGACAAGTAAGATCATCAATAAATTAATAAATTACTAGTAAATAAAAATCTTGTTTAATATATAATAAATTAAAATATTAAGGATATTAATATTAGAGTCAAAGACATTTAAGATAAATATATTCATGAAATAAGATTAAACGCCTAGAATTGAAAAATAATTTTGTTATTAAGGTGATTGAAATTTAGAGAATCAATGATTTATTAATTCCTTTATAATTTACTTATAAAATGTTTATTTTTATACAAGTACAGATAAATATACCAATAAGTTGAATTTCATTGCGATTGAAATTAATCATTCAAAGATAAAGCATTAAAAATGAGATTAACTAACCTATAAACTTGAGATGAAATAATCGCTACTATGTTTGGCCAAATCCATAAAATTAAAACTAATCATACACACTCGATAAATCATAATGAGTATTGAGGAGAGGTCATTACTAATAATCTATACATTAAATTCTTAAAAATGTAAATGCATGCTAGATAATGCAAAATAATTTAATCGATCGAAATATTATTTATAAAGCATAGATTGATGATATGGGAATCGACATTAAAGAATAAATAAAATATTGATGAGTTTACATTATTTTATAAATTTAGTAATAATATGTAAAAATGTGAAATTAATCAAAAAAAGTGATGTAAAAAGAAAAGGAAGTAAATATAAAGTTTAAAATTATTAATGATTATTGAATGCCTAAAATATAGTATATCTTTAAATAATGTATATTAAAAAATTAATAAGTAATAAGCACAAGATAGTAAGGGAACACAATTACAAGACCACTCAAAAGTAAAATTTATCACATATTAAGTGCTTTGTAGTCGAGGATTCTATGAATTTTTAATTATAACCAATTTTTTTAATATTATTAAGCAAGTATAATCGAAATGAGGAGATCGTTATAAAGAAATCAAAAATGCAATGAATTAAGATTATGATCATTTCAAAGTATACTAATGTTTTTCCAACTGTAGAGATTATGAATTAAGATTAATGATTTTAATTAGCAACTTTAAATTATTAATCAAACATGGATGATTATATTTCTTTATTTTTTTCACTTTTCCTGATTAGTTTGTATTTTAGAGCAGTCTCTGCGATGTATCTGTAGTAATCACCAACTTTTCTTAAAAATTTTTCTTAGATATCTTCATCATATCTTCAGGGTATCTTCAGTGTATATTCCTCAAAAAAATATAAAGTCAAAAATATTAAAATAGTAATAAATGCAATAACAATAACAGCAGAAGCAACAATAACAGCAGTAATTAAACTAAAATCATTAAAAAATAAAGTCTTGGGATTTTTCCCAAAAAAATCCAAATTTTCTTAAATTTTAGTTTAAAGACCTAAAGATGAAGATGATATTTATGATCAAGATGATGAATATGAAAAAAATCAATGATTTTTAATATTTTGAAATTCCTTGAAAATTTCAACCAGACTCTATTTTTTAATGATTTTAGTTTAATTACTGCTGTTATTGTTGCTTCTGCTATTATTGTTATTGCATTTATTACTATTTTTAATATTTTTGACTTTTTATTTTTTTGAGGAAGATACACTGAAGATACCCTGAAGATATGATGAAGATATCTAAGAAAAAATTTTAAGAAAAGTTGGTGATTACTACAGATACATCGCAGAGACTGCGCTAAAATACAAACTAATCAGGAAAAGTGAAAAAAATATAGAAATATAATTCTCCATGTTTGATTAATAATTTAAAGTTGCTAATTAAAATCATTAATCTTAATTCATAATCTCTACAGTTGGAAAAACATTAGTAAACTTTGAAATGATCATAATCTTAATTCATTGCATTTTTGATTTCTTTATAACGATCTCCTCATTTCGATTATACTCGCTTAATAATATTTAATATACTAATAACTATACTTATTAACTTATACTCTAAACATATCCTTAAATTTCTATTTATCTTTTTTTGTTATAAAATTTTCATATACTTAAAAATTGATTTGCATCCGCAAAATTTTGATGAGACTAAATCTTGCCGCAAATAATTATTAGACAAAAATCAATAGCATTAATACATCATTGTAAAACATATAATGTATCATCTATATATAGGGGTTATGAGTTTAAGTAATATAACAGCACATTCTGATAAGAATGAGACAGCTTTCTGATAGAAATCGTTAACGATCCTCAATGTGAAATGTTTTTAATAAAAATCATATTGATTCATAACTATTCATTAAACGACCTTATAACAATCACATTAAAATGGATAATGAGTATTAATAAGCTCAAGCATTAAAATGGAACGGGGTAAAAAGACTAAAGCAGCCTATCAGTAACGAGGTTACAGCCTTCTCAGTCCACATGACAATTACCGAGACATCAATGACCATGCTCGCATAACCAATCCCTTGAAATTGCAAGATTTGAGAGTTTATTAGTAGAATGAAATCAAAAGAAGTAGTGACCTAGTATTCGTTACAATGGTGACCATGACATGGGCTACACGTGACAAAGACTATAAAATAAATTATTTCAGCATTAAATAAGTAAAATTTGTTGAATAAATCGAATTATAAATGATTAATCAATAAATTTATTAGCA
>ARYC01011485.1:0-13627 GCA_000711775.1 Oxytricha trifallax
ATTCGATAGCTTAGGGTATGGGCTACAACTTCTACCCTACTCATCTTCCATGAATCTCACACTCAAGGAAGTTATTGAGGGAAAAGTAAATTTTCGATGCTCTGACTTTTGACTTCAGTAACTCTCTAACCTAATTTCTATAAATTTTCATATAAATATTCTACTTTACTTATAGAATTGTCTATCAAAACATAATTCTAAATTTTTCAATATCTCTTCACCAAGAGAAAAAACCTCGAAATCCTCTTTTTCGAACCCCCTCATAATCAAAAAGTTGTACTGTGATGGAAAAAGGAGTATATCTTCGTTCAAAGTGATAGATAAGTGATGAGATCTGAGTTCTAACTTTGGAATGGTGTCCGGAGTTTGTGTCCGGAATTTGTGTCCATTTGGAAATGTGTCCATTTGACTAGAGGTGATGTTTGTTACAATGTAAAAAACATCAAAAATTGGTCGAGTACCTGCAAAGAAATGAAATTATCTCATGCAGCGATTTTTTTCATGACTTGACTCTAGAAGGAATAATGTAGATCAAAACATGAGCTACATGTTCTATCCTACTCATAATTCATGGAAAAAATCACTCATAGAGATATTTCGATTTTAGTGAAAGTCAAAAAAAATTCATATGATTCGTGTATTTTAACGATAAAAATGCGTATGAATTTCCTGATGAAAGACTCAAAGAAGATAAAATGTAGACCTTGATTAAATGCACAAAAAACTTATTTAGACCAAGTCCTCAAGTAATTTGGTTGAAGAGATGAGAAAGGAAGAAGTTTGGGGCAGAGAAATATTTAAAATCGATTTATCTCGATGGGGTAAAATTTTTTGTGAATACAATAAGAATGAAAGTTAGTCGTTAAATTTTTCTCTACATCTTATACTTTTAAAATTTTTTCATAGCTATTTTGTATAGAGAGATATTAATTTATCAGAGTTAAAAATTTTAAAAGTTAAATTTAAAAGGTTTACAGTTAAGATATGATAAATCTAATATGATTTATCGATGAGTCAAATTATTGGCTGTTAAAATATATCAAATTCAAATCAATATCAGTTAAAACGATACTATAAAAATCAAAAAATACTAAAATTGACATTTTAATTTATATATTAATTTTATTTTATCAATTTTCCATTTTAAATCTATTTTGATAATATTAAATATGGGCATCTTATAGGAGGTCAACATTGTAAATATATGTGGATAAAGCTGGTAGAAGTTGTAATAAACTTCAGAGATGGAGCTCCATTTTTATCAATTTAGTTCCATTAAATTAGTACAAAATTTGTATAAATTTAATTAGTACCGGTACATTCGTTTAAAATTAATTGGTACCAATTTAATAGTAACAAAACTTAATTAGCACCAAGTTTTAAACTAATGAGGTTTTAATGGAAAAGTTCCAAAATGGTTCAAAACTAAATTGGTACCAGTACCAACCCGATTTTATACTTTTTGGTACCAAAATCAAAATTATTAAGTATGAAATTAAAAAAATTATATTTATAAACTAAGCATAAATATGATCTCTAACACCTGAAATTCAACCATAATTGTTGTCATATCAACCAACTCTCATTCAGAGTTACTAAAATTAGTAAAGTTATTAGAGATTAATAATTGAAATTTAAATTTGAATATAATCATGGCAGCTAACTTAAATCGTAAGGTAGCTTCTCTTGGACCAGAATAATCATAGCTCAATTTTTGGTACTCCAAGAAACCAGAAGTAAAATATATTGAAATGGAGATTGAGCTAAGAGCTCTAGAGTTTGAAGCAGATGTCTTTAAAATTGAAGTTTAAAACAAGAAATAAAGTTAAGAGTTGGAAATTTAAACACAAGCTGAATTGATTGAGGAAGAGAAGGAGCATCAACCAATAAAAAAAATTAAAACATTTTAATGTGAAAACTGCTAAAATTTATTCTTAACTGAGTCTAGCTTGAAGAGGCACATCAAAGAGGTACACTCTGATAGAGCTAAGATCTACTTTAAGCAAGATAAAGTAGATGGGAGGTATTATTGCATAACATGTACGAAGTCTTATACTCACTCAGCCAAAGTAAAGAGGTATATGCAAAAGCACCACTTAAGCGAATTCCTAATTAAAGATTAAGCTACTTAAATAAAAGAAAAAATAACTCTCTTGAGTCATTAAGAGAACAGGAGGAAAGGCTCAAGAGGTAGAAGCGTTTTGAATCAATGAATCACCAGCAAATGGTACTCTTATAGCATGTCTTTAAGAGAGATCTATGTATATACCTGCATTGAATGCAATTGTTATTGAGAGCTGTATTGAAAATTACTTGCATTTTGACCTGCTAAACAAGGCTAACCTTATAGTGGTTGATGAGAATGCTTACAAAGTATATCCTTTCAAGTATCTCATTAAAAACGAGCAGTATCAAAATAAATTTGCAAATGAATACATAATACTGAGATAAGCTTAGAAAAAATAGTTAAGAATCATGGATTTGTTGCATTAAGACTGAAAAAGTTTGAAATGACTTTGAGAGAGTATCTCTATCAAAATAAATACCCACATGATTTAAATGAAATATTGTCAGAAATGATTAAGGGTATATAAGAGCTTCATGAACTTGGGTATGTGCATAGAGATTTGAAGCCTGAAAATGCTATGTTAAATCTCTGTCCATTAGAAGTAGTCGTCATTGATTTCAATAGAGCGTTATGATAAGAGATAGTAACTTTGGCTAAGGTGCTTGGAACAATAATGGCTCTTTTTACTGGGATGTTTGGGCAGTTGCTGCCATAATCTTAGAGTGCGATATGGAAAGTATGTCTTAATTTGGAACAAAGCACGAAAAATCATCAATAAGTTTGGCTTCTAAACATTTATAACAGGAAGATATCTGCAATGAAATTAAGAAGCTTATTGAGATGATAATCTTAAGAGCTCCAGCTCATCCAAGATAATTATTAGAAGACATACATAAACCACTCAAAAGAACTAGATTCAAGAGGTACCACAAAGATAAGCAGATAAAATTTGTTTTAGTAAGTACACTAAAAATCATTAAATATTCATTAAATTCACAAAAAACCTGCGTTTTCTCTACTAACTCCAATTAGACCTCAACTTGACCCTACAAATCAAAGCATTTATAAACCTCACTCAGGGGTTTGGGGTTTGATTCTTTATATTATGAGCAACTATAAGCATAATAATAAGAGTCAACTATAATATTATGAATGATCAGTAAGATTCTGGATAGTGTTTTTCCTGCTATTTTTACTTTTATATAAAGAATCACTGCTTCTACTGTTTAAATTTATACTTCAGTTTATGATATGATAAGATATCATATAATGTACCTAAATTGTTATTTTTTATGAAAGGTATATTAGAATAATATAAGCGTTATATAGTTTGCTTTTTTCACATGAAAATTATGTGAAAAATGATTATGTAATATAAGGGATGAATTGAAATTAATCCCCATAGTATTTATAAGAATACGTTTATAGAAATTTTGGAATTATGTAGATAGCTCTGAGAATTTTTCAAGGCAAAATTATTCAATAGTATTATAAATTAAGTTTGATATTTTAATTTATTATTTTGATTAACAAACAATTCTGATCTCTTTAATTAAAATGAAATTATGTAAATTAACATTATATTATCTAACCTTTATGAAAAAATTGTGACAAAACTTGCTTCTAGATAACTTAAGAGACTCAATAATTATTAATATAAAAGTTAATTAAAAAACTCACATGCCCTCTCAATTAATAATTATCAATTAGAAAATAATTTAATTCCTACATAAATTTTCTTAAGACGCTAATGATAAATACACTTACACCCCATAATATAGTTTAAAATAAAAAATCAATTTAAAAAAAATTAAATGAGAAGTGGTTTTTATTTATTTTTGAGAATGTATATAAAGTGAATTTTTATAATTTTAAATAATAAACCATGAATATTATACATAAATGACTTAAGTGAATATGATGTCTGACTTAAATAAAGATAAGTCGTTTGATTTACGAGATAATTTAAGCAATGCATGTCTCTAAAATCATTTTTATTATAGATTTATTAAATGATATCTCGTATATAATTATTTAGCTAATGATGTTTAATAAAATTCTGAATCATTTTCAACAATAAAATCCAAGATGAATACTTTGATATAGTTTTATTGACTGGAAATATCGAAAATAAACAGTTTAATTTAATTTTATTTTATACAAATATGTCTTGGCAACATAGTTTTAATAGCAAATTATTAGCAAATTTGATATTTGTTAAGTGAATAGAAATTTAATAACAAATTTTTAAAACAGATTGAATTATATATATCATTTTGATATTTAATTAAAAATAAGCAGCTTAAATTACATGACAGAAAAGTATTCTAAGTATAAATTAGTTTAAGGAGTAATAATTGAAAAGAAGAGACAGATTAATTTAATCTGCAATCATTACATATAAATGCTTAATAATTGCAAAAAATAATAATTTTAATAGAATAAACACCATAAATTATTTGAATTATTAGAGAAATTAGGGCCTTAATCTCTTGATATCAAATAAATTAGCACGCTTAATTTAATTGTATTTTAAACAATTTAATATAAATAATTTTAATTTTATGTGACTTGCTGGATGAATAAAGTTTGGACAAAAAGAAATATTTGAATTTAAGATGTTATTTTATTATTTCTTTATAATTTATATGATATATTATCGAAAAATAACTTATCTTTGAAAAATACTATATTATAAGATAACTATTAATATAGCAATTTGAGTAACGATCACTAGTAGATATCAAATAGGTTAAAAGTATACTTACAAGCTAAAAACTCCTAGTAAAAAATATGACTAATAATAAGCATTACAAAATAATATAGATATTATAGCAATTGTATAACATTTTTTAACTAAAATTTCAAATAAATATCATATAAATGATATTTACTACAGCATAGTTTTTATCTATAGTTTCACTAAAAATTATGATAATATAAAGTTGAATAGATTTTTATTCTTGACATTTAATTGAGATATCTATTATATATAACATTTTGAGTAGTTAATTAAAAAATCTGATGCCACTGGAAAGTGATTAAAAATTTAATAATAAATTAAGCAAGAATTTATATGTACATACAAATGAATTATATTGGATAGAAAATGAACTGAAGTGACGATTAAGGCAAGTGACTTCCGAATTTTCAAGTTATTAATTAAAACACTATCTGATTAATAAAAGTTATATAATTTACACATAGATTTTTATAAGAATAAGAAATTTATTGGTAATAAGGAATAAAATTGTTGAAATATTTAATTTCAAAATGAGAAACCTTCTCGCTTTCTCTGAAAAGTATCATTAGAGGAACTAAACTAATACACTCTAAAAATTGTAACTCTTCTTAGGGTGCATTTAATGCAAATAAATTGAATACTGATCACACACTCAACTAACTCTAAACTCTTGAAATAATTAAAAAACTAAAAAGATCTTACTCATAAAGATGATATTTTAATGTCAAACATTTTATAAGAAAAGATGAAAAAATTAAAATGCATTAATAAAAAAAACACAAATTAAAACATAAACAAGAAGCAACTGAAAAGAAAAGAGTATTTGGATATAGATAATATTCATATTTTTTTATTGCTTTACACTTATAATAAGTTATCTACTTTAAGGAAATTATGATTATTATTTTTTTAAATTTTTAAATGTGTTTTATTATTTTGGTAAGTTACAAGAATAGTTTTTAATAAAGCTTTAGTCATCAGTTAAGAAATGAGTTCTTATCGTTTTCAACAGAACTCGAGCCGATTTCATAGACTATTACATAATTAACCAGGAATTGTTGATGAAATTGGGTTAAATCATAGATATAATCTAGCCAATTACCATCTACATAATATCCAAGTTAATATAGAATTTTGTAGTCAGTTTTATGGCCAATTGTCGGCTTCGTTTCTTTTAATAGATTTAAAGTCTTTTTATTGACGTAAAATTCAATGTGGTTTGGTTTCCAGTTGTCACCGTTAGTGTGGAAATCTTGACTCAAGTGATTGATCGAATTAGAAACGAGGTTTAAACCTTATAGTTTACCTTTTATGTTCTCTAGGTCATCGCCAATGAATTAAATGCAATCAATATGATTACCAAAGATAATAATAAACCTAATAATATTTTTAGTCTATGTAAATGCTTCCATTAATGAGCCATTAGTATTTCTCACCCAAAAGCAAGAAAGCAGCCTGAATTCCTTGACTATGAGGAAGTTTCACTCTAGCTACACTATTTCAATATAAAGTTGAGAACTTGCTTAAAGTAAAAATTCTAGAATATGTATTTTTAAGCCAGATTCACTTTATTCGCTTGAATAACTAAATTTCCAACTTAAAGATATAAGTCTTCTGGTAAATCTGTAATGTTTTCGACCTTATTGTTTTTTCAACCCCTTTTAAAAGTTCCTATTTGATATTTTTTAAATTTCTCGATTAAAATTTGAACTCATTTAACGGCTGCTCCTAATTGAATTCCTTGATTTAATTTAAATACTTTTTAGGTTAGCATAACTTTATTGAGCGATAATGAAAAGTTTGTAGTCATTAATGTAATTAAAATCATTCCATAAACAATCATATTTTCTCAGGGTATTCATTAAGGACTCTGTGAATGTCCATAATAAAAATTGCATTTTATCTAATAAAAAATCAATCTTCAGGCCAACATAGTAAGTATAGACATCGAGCCAGTCTTCATCACGACACAATTGAATCTTCATTATTACTAATTCAAAGCCCTAAATGGATTAGATATTGAGAAGCCAATCAATTCCCTGTAAGTCTTAAGGATGTCATCTGAGTATACTTCAACGAAGAAATTTAGTAATGACATCATTAATATTGATCTTGGATATTTGAGTCTTTTTAGCATCTTGACCGTTTTCTAAGAAAACAATGTGTTCGGTAGTATATTAAATGAGATCGAAGACTCCGTGTCAATCCTTTGTTAATCTTAAATCTAAAAGGTTGAGAAATCTTCCGCTTCAAATTTTGTGATTTAATGCCCTCTCTGATTATAATTAACGGTGATTAAGAAATGTTGGTTATAGTATATTTTTAGCATATATATTATGTAATTGAGTATTTAATTTATTTTAATAAATAAATCAATTGGAACTCTTGATGAAAATCAAATAAGATTAATGTCACCAAATCATCAAGAAAATCTAATTCTCTAAAAAGTAATAATTCCTAAATTTCGTGAAATTTCTGATTCTAAAAACAATAGAATTAAAAGAAGGTCTTTTAATTCTAATAGGTAAAAATTTTTGAGAATAAATGAATTTTTTGATTAATATAGAATGTTGATTAATTAAGTTTTATATAAGTCTTAAAAAATAAGCAAAAGTGAATATAAGTGAATATATAAGCAAAGTATAATACAAAAAATTTAGAAAGTTATTGCTCAAATATAACAAGATATTCTGAGTCAATAAATGAGCGCATGAGCGCTAAATATGTGCGCTCATGCGCTCATAAAATAAACATTCAGTCCATATCAAAGGACATTAGTCTTAATTCTGATTCTTAAAAGAGAATCCACTCTCTGCTTTAAAGCCCTATTTTTAATTATTTATAATTGAAATATATTAATTTTAATAAAAGAGTTTTAATTTTTAATTAAAACTTAAATACATTAAACCTAATAGGATTTCTCTATAGAGAATTAATTTCTGATGTACTTTTTTAATTTAATAAATTGCGTAAAGTTAAATATTATTAAAATTAATATATTTCTATAATAAATAATTAAAATAGGGCTTTAAAGCAGAGAGTGGATTCTCTTTTAAGAATCAGAATTAAGACTAATGTCCTTTGATATGGACTGAAAGTTTATTAAATGAGCGAATGAGCGCACATATTTAGCGCTCATGCGCTCATTTATTGACTCAGAATATCTTGTTATATTTGAGCAATAACTTTCTAAAATATTTGTATTATACTCTGCTTATATATTCACTTATATTCACTTTTTGCTTATTTTTTAAGACTTATATAAAACTTAATTAATCAACATTCTATATTAATCAAAAAATTCATTTATTCTCAAAAATTTTTACCTTAATAATTAAAAATATTAAAATATCTAGGAAATGCAGCTGAAAATTTAAAATTTAATTAATTGAGAATATGTGTTAACTCATTAAAAGGAGTATCAGAGGTCTAGTGAAGAAGTTTAGATTAAATTCTTTGATTAGAAAATATTTGTGAAAAATATTCACTAAATTTAAGTGAATTATTACTTTTAATGCTTATTATTAACAAAAATTTATTGGAGAGATTTTAATAAAAATTATCAAAGATTCCATTCCATTAGTTCCTCTATGCATTTTAACCTATACTTCAGAGAAGTTACAAATTAGATTTACAACAAGATGGTTTGGCATTTTAACATAACATCAAGAATGATGATTACTGCTTAGCATGCTTACCTTTGTAATTTAAAGATTTTTTTCACTAAGAAATAAAGACCCTAGTAGTTAAGTTAAGTGCATAGGCATATTATTATGTTATTATTACCTTTGGCAGAAAATATAATATCAAGTTATTAAGAGGGAGATAAAGAATATAATTATGTGGCTTAAATCAAAATAACAAGTTTATATAAATATTAATAGTAGAATATAAGCATGTCTGTTGGATTTTTTTTGCTATTATTAAATTATTAAAACCTCCTAAAAACTCTATAACTTCTCACACCTAACAAATAGGAATTAAAAATTAAAATTTAAAAACTTTTCATTCAAATTTAATGCAAGAAAAGCTAAATAAATCTTGTCCATTTCATGGTACAAATATGAATATAATTTTTTAGAGTATTTTTGGAGTAAATAGCAAAAGTTATAATCATTAAACAGCAACATCACAGAGGTAGCATAATAATCATAATTAGGATTAGAGTTTCATGAAATTAAAAGAATCTTAATTTTTATTAATTAAGGACAGTATTTAAAAAAAAAAGATAATGCCGAATGAGATTTAAAGTATTTTAAATAAATTAATTTTGATAAATTAATTTTTAATCATATTTTATGATAAAAGATAGATCTTGACATAAATAAAAAAATTAAAATATAATCAATAAAACTATTCAAATAACTATAAAAAAATGTTTTTTAGATGTAGGATAACTTTGAATAATCATTATATAAAATAAAATTTTTCTAAATAAAAAGTGCCGTGCATTATTAATGAATTATAATATTGCCTTATATTCTAATAAATAACAATTAATCTGAGTATATTTATATATTCATCAAATGTTTCCATTTTTCATCACAATTTATCAAGCAATTTTTAGTTAAGTACATGGAGTAAACACACACGCTTCAATAGTAGCTAGAAATAACTACAATTTATTTATTAAATCAATGATTTAATTTCTCAAAATGTAAAAATTACTAATTAATTTTGCTTAAATACACGAATAAGATTTATGAGATTTTTTTTTAAAAAAATATCTATAATTTATATATTCTAAATTCAAAATGAGATATTTAAGATTATTTTTATGTAATATCATAATTTAAGAAACAGAATAGAAAACCAATAAACCAATCATAAAATAAAAATAATAATTGAAAAAACATAAAAATGGATAAAACTCCAAAGCCCTCACACTCGAGTTAAATCTTGAAAATTGAGGTTAATTTAAAAGATTATATTTTTTAGATAATTTTAATAAATTTTAAAATCAAATCACTCAACATATCAATAATTACATAGAGAGTAAGCATACAAATTAAAATATTCTAACTATTAAACTAATCTTAAAATAAAAATTATTATGCTTCAAATAGAAAAAAGCAGAAATATACTGAATCTTATTTTTCTTAGTTTATATAATGAAATTATATAATATAGTTATTTTAATAGCAATTAAAATTTCTTAATTTAATGAACGATTGACAAATAATTAAAATTATAATTATGATGAATGGGAGAAATTAATTTTCTAGTACTATACTGCAACTTCAATTAACATTTCAAATAATATTAAACCTATTTAACTGCAGAGATTTTTTTCATAGATTAATACCAAGTATGAATGAGTTGAATATTTGATGCCATAGCCAACTTCACCAAGCAATCATCCCAATCATATTATAGATTAATAAATATAAATGAATGTTGAAAAATTATAATAAGGCATAAACTTATGCTTCAATTTTCTTACAATAAGCTCATAAAATGGACAAGTTTGCTATTGAGAAAAGTAATTAATTCATTTTATTGAGCTTAGAATAGAATTACTATGCATCATTTAGAAACAAAGAGAATAAAATTTTTCTCAATACTACTGTGAAAAATTTATGAAAAACTTAAATCCTTGATATAAAATAGTTTAAAGGATGTTAAAAGGCACAACTTCACACTCAATAATTAGTTTTAAAATTCTTTTCAGCTTAAATACAATTAAACTATAAATAAATGAGACTATTATAATCAATCAAATTTAAGAATATTTAATTGTGCTTCAAATTTATTAGGAACTTGTCACATATGGTAAAATGAGAGGAAACCTTTAGTAAGAAGAAGTCAATGAAATTGATATTTAAACAGGATAAATCCTATTGGGTAATGATAATCTTATATTTAACTATTGAGAAGAAATTATGCAATTAATTAATCAATATTAAGTTGGTCAAAAGTCTTAATCAAGTATATAAGAATTTAAATAATAGTAAACTTTAATCAGCAAAGTAAGAATCACTCAGAAACTTTTGAGAAGACATATTTATTGGGTAAAAAAAGAAATGTAAAATTTAATAAAATACAGAAAAAAATCATAAGATTAAAAGAAATTAATGAGCTAGAGGAATATACATTTTAAAATAGAATTCATAATAGAATTCGATTTTATTAGTTTATAAGAATTAGGAATTTTAACTTTATTATAGTTTTAAAAAATGGACCAACAATCGTTTTAAAAGTTGGAGATTTAATATAATTTAATCAATATTCAATATTCAAACAATATTTACAAGATTAGAGGATCATTAATCCATAGCATACCTTTGAATTAGTTAATTACTATTTTTATATATTATAAAGTTGATTTACACATAAAGGTTACATTTAAAATTAAGAATAATGTTTCTAGTATTTATTTTCATTATCAATACTAAAAATAGCAAGAAGAAGCCAAGACTTCGTATTATCTACTTCTTTAATTTATAGAGGTTAATATAAGCTTCAGATTGAAAGTTAACAAATCTGGATGGATAATTTCATGACAGAATTTGCAGTAACAGTAGTCTAAGTTCAAAATGTTTAAAAGAAAGAAATGAAGGAAATAAATGACTTAAAAAGAGGTGTTCCTTTATAGACAATATTGGAAATATATTGATTTATTTTGGAAAATAAATCAAAACAGAAATTTCTATATCTCAATAAGGACTTCAATTAAGAACAAGATGGATGGTATCCATTTAACTTCAGCTCACACCTATAAGAGTAAAAAGAGACAAGTCTAAAATACCCTATATTAAGGATGTATAGTTATTATTTAAAAAAAAAGATTTAAGCTTAAGCATAAGTTAAGATAGTCCAACATCAGCAAAGAAAGGGAACATAAATAAAAGACAAAATTATAGAGCTCAAATTAGAATGAAATTAACATGAAAGTATCGGATAAACAAGAAGTAAAGGCGAAAATTAATATTGTGAAAATTTATCAAAAAGAAATAATAATTGGAAAAACTATGCTGAGAAAAACAAACAAAATGTATAATATGAGTTAATTTGATTTTTCTCATAGTCAATTTCAAAGTTAAACTGTTAGATATAATCACATAAAATCCTAAAACAGAAAAAGTAAAAAAGTATAAAATTTTTTTATAAAATTAAGATATGCAAAATTCAACATCAATACTTAACAAAAAGCGTGAATTTTTAAAAACTACATTTCATTATGGAATCGGTTCTGTTAACTATAGCAAAAATAAGAAAAAATGAAAATCTATTGATAAAAGAAGTATGACCAATAAAAATAATTCTAGTCAATCTAACATTCCTAATTATCAAAGTAGTTATTTATTTATTTCAATTAAGGAAACATTATTTGAAGTAAAATTTAATACTCTTATTATTTATCATAATAATTATGAAACAATCATCAAGCAGCTTGAATAATATAATAACTAAAATTGAAACAATTCACTTAACTTTCAAAGTTAGATTAAGCTTTGATAAATTTTTATCATGTTTTGAGTTAATTCAATAATTTTTTAATAAAAGTATCTCAAAAACTATCATTAAAAGATCAATAAAAATATAGAATAAAATCATGAATTGCTACTTTTAACTTAATAAAAACTTAGTCATTTTGCAATAAATAATTTAAATTCAAATTTTTACTCATTATTTCTTAACAAATATATATTAATATTTTATAATAAATATAAACAATCACCTTGTTTTTAATGATTAAAATCAAATAAATTTAACATATCATTCTTTAATACTAAAATCAAACCATCAATCTTAGTCGTGACGTAGACGTATCTGATTGAGTTGACGTGGCAAATTCCATAAAGTGACAGTCATGAAGTAGAAAACTCCGAAAAAACCAGTCTCGCTATCACCTAGTCTCCTCCATATATCAAGATGTCGCCAAAGTAACTGACTACAGAGCTCGCAGGATTCAATCAGATGACAGAAGCTGGAGAAAAACGCTTACCGGTCCCTCCGCTGCTGGGAAACGTAATCCCTGTCCTTTCGCTGTGGTAGCTTCAGCCTCCTAACCCGGAGTGGGAGAAAAATCCTTATCGTTGGCTTCAATTGTTTTCGTCTTCTCACTTTTGAAGGCAGAGCGTACTTTCATCCTGCTCCCTATTACCTAGGAAATTAAACTCAATATAGATAACTCATCTAATGCAGGGAAATCCTAGGATCCAGCTCACTCGAAGAGTGAACGCTGACGGATTGAACACCGCCTACTGGTCCCTCATGGCGTTGCGCCCAGCAACCCCCTACCTGCCTTCGATAGGCCTTAGTGTAGTAGAAAGCTTTATTAGAAAGTTCTAAGTGGTTGGTGACACCTAGCAATTAACTTTCTAATTTAATAATAAACAATCACCTTGTGTATGCGATATTTAAATAAACTCGTTTGATAAACACATAAATCCAAATAATTTCGAAACTAACACTGATACTTAAAATTAAAAGAAAACTTTAATAATTAAATACAATTCATTTTAAATTAATAATATATTAAAAGTTGTCCTAACATTTGAATAAAATCCATGAATAAACTTTTTTCTGTTAGGAGTTTATCTTGAATTATTGAAACAACAACAATAATTCATAAATATATATTGTTATAAATAAATTAGAATTATTATTAAAAAAACTCGCTACTAATATTATTATAAAGAATGTTTTTGACTTATAAAATCAATTTAGTTCAATAAATTATATGATAGCAATAATTTCTCAAAATTTCAGTCGTTAATCGAGTATACTTCTTAGAAATTAGTTGATCTTTAGCAATTCGCCTATTCTTTATTTCCCAATAAAATTAATTAGCAAGATTTAGTATTTAACCT
>ARYC01011488.1:0-14440 GCA_000711775.1 Oxytricha trifallax
TTTGGTATGTGGGCAACAAATCTAACCTAAACCTACAAAAATCATTCAGGCCAAGTCACACTTTCTCTCTGTTGCTAACAAAATCAAGCAACTCTGGTTCGAAGGCAACCTTAAAGACGTCAACAGAATCATCCAGAGAAGTATCGGAGCTACAAAAGGAAAAATAGTCCAACAAATTGAAAATCTTTCACTTTCAAACAGTGTCATTGCTGCTAAGCAGTACATCAGAATTCAAAGTTCTGGCCAGTTTTATACCGGCCTTCAAAAATTCTGATCTCCAACCAAGAAAAAATTACCTAATCAGAGATAGGATCAGTATACTGGAAGTATACTAAGAGACATAAACTTCTACCAGACATCCTAAGAAACTCTCCGACAGATAAAGCACTTGGTCCAGAAAACATAAGTGATCAATGGATCAGAAAATATGATAGAGCTCTACCAGCACTCTAAACAATTAAGAACTGGGTAAACAATAACTAAGTAGTACCCCTTTGGGTAAATGATGCAAACCTAATGCTTCTCTCAAAAACAGACTCTATCTAACCTCCAATAAACAAGACCAGACAAATTGCAATGACCTCAATTTTGAGGAAAATGATGGAAGCTTCCTGGTCAAGACTCTACTCTTACAAACTCTGGTTAACAGTTGCAAAAGAACAAATAGGCTTCAGGCCTGGCGAACAAATGGGAAAACATACAACGGAACTTAATAACATAATTAAACAACAATAATACAAACAGCTATGGTTCGTAGACATTGCATCTGCTTTTCCCTCAGTACCTATGACAATTCAATTGGAGGAACTACAAAGAAGAAGCTAATTAATCAACAAAATTACGCTACAAACATCTCATGTACCACCAGATCCTGGATCTCATTGAGAACCTAACAAAAAGGACCTAGTCCTTTCAAAATTGATATGCTCGGGGGGCTTTAAGCCCTCGATGCGAATTAATTATTATTATTATTATTCGCGATAGACACATTGAGAAATGCTAAATGAGACCCAAAAACCCTATTAGAAAAGTAAAAAATCAAGCATAGATTCAAAAAAGAGCGTGATTCAGGGGCCTGCAATAGTTTAGATGAGAGTAAAAAAGAACTTACAGCTCATTCCAGTCTAAAAGAGAATAAAGAATATAACTTACAAAATCTTAAGAGACTCCTTTGTGTATGAGGGTGATGTGCGAGATTTACGAAAATGTGAAGAAATTAGGGAAAACATAATAAATGCAAATGGTATACTTTATGATATAATTATGATGGACCATCCATGGAGGCTTAAATAGAATTTACCTTATCTAACACTTTCTGAATAAGAAATCCTTGAAAAGCTCACTGAAAAACTTCAAATTAGAGGGATTTTGATTTTATGGATAGTCAACTTAAAAAGAGAAGTCGCAAATTAATTTCTTAAAATCCATGGATGCACAGAAGCAGATAGAGGGGAGTGGACTAAATTAAAAAAAAAAATGGGATACTGCATCACGGTTTAGGAAAATACACTTCTCACAGCAATGAAAGTTTCATTATAGCAACAAAAGGAAATGTCCAGGACAAGGTTCATAGCTGCATTTCTTAGAGTGTGATTTTTGGGGAAGTGAAAAAACACTCCTAGAAACCTGACTCATTATATGATTTTGTTTAGCAAATGCACCTGATATACTTAAGTTGGAGGTATCTGCAAGGACTAATAACGTAGCTCTTGGGAGGGATAAATTTTGAAATTAAGTGGTAGAAGTAGAACCCGAAGAGTGATTTTAAAGTTAGATAGCTTATGTAGTAATTAATTAATTAAAATTTAAAATCTATACTGCATTATATATCATGATTATATAACCAAGCCTATTGTGATAAACTTGGTTAAATATGACCGATTTTTATAAGAATATTTTTGTTCATGCTACTTTCACATAAAAAAATATACAAATTCCTAAGTTAATATAGTAAATGTTATTAAACAATGAAAAAAATAACACATTAACTATTTATTAAAGCTTGCTGTTACTATAAAAATCAATAATTGAATATCTAATATGCAAATTCCTCTATTTTCATCAAAATTCTTCTTTTATTATAATATATTTATCATCCTCAGAGTTTGGTTGAAATTTCAATTATTTGATTCATAATAATTTGCATTTACAAAATCAAATCAAATTATAATATTTAAACTTTTATCTTTTGAGTATTAATGATAATCAAATAGTTTTATATTATTATACGTAATTATACAAAGATTCTTAGAATGTAATTTATCTTACTATAAACTACTTATATCAGTTTTGTAGATTACAGAGTAAATATAATCACCAAATGCCTCTACTCTTTTATTCATTTTCAAGCATTTTATCGAAAACCTACATGTTATTTCATTTGATAGTAGACATTAAATTTATTGCTCTTCCAGTTTATTAAATTGATCAATCATTCCTTTCTTTGAATTCAAACAATTTAAATTTTAAAAAATATAAGATGATTATATTAGTATGCAAGAAATGAAGCAAAAATTATTGTTAAAAATTAAATTATTCGATCTAAATGACAGTTTACTATTAGAAGAGAAGCAGCACTTAAAGCAAATTATTCAAAGAAATAGAAATTCCCGAAGATATAATATTTTAAAATAGGAAAACGTCATGATAAAAAATTAATGTTATAATTACTATTAGAAACTAATTACTCATGGTTTTTATAGGGGACAGTATTTAATAAGCAGAGCAAAATACTCTTATATCAGTAATTGCAATCAGACTTCATTTTCTCTACTAAATGCTATTTGGCAGTGATCAATAAATGAATCTTAATATTCATCATAATAATTGATTTAATATTATATATAATCATATCATATATTATATATATACTTCTTAATCGATATAGGAAACTGAAAATAATTTAAAAAGGTAATAAGGAAAGTGTAGAATATTATCTTCTCCATCACTACTAGCAAGCAATAACTCTGCCTCTAACTTAACAGAGACATTTCATCGAAGTTAATCACAATCTTTTTAAGTATTTAAATATCCTTACTAGCAACTAAAGTAGATTATACTAGAAACTCAATTGAAACGATAATCTTATTGTAGTGATAGATCTGGATATATTTGAAGTAATACTTACTGAAAATGGCTTAATCGTTCAGAGCAACAGAGCATTAGCTTCAAAGAATGGATTCTTAGCCATGATTGATGGATTTATATAGCTAATCAAATGTCACAACTAGCAAGTAGTAATATTATAATGAGTATATATTAATATAATTCTTTGATGTGTTAAAATTTAAAGTTAATATTCTGTAACTTTTCCATTTAATTACTGTCATACTTTAAATTAAATACATATTCTCTCCATTTAGCCAGACTTAAATGAATTACTATGTCATATTAAAATAAAAAAACTATTAAGTATATGATATAATTAGATGAATCCAGATTAAATGTTTAATATTGGAAACAAACATAACTCGTGTGATACTCAATGGCGAATATATAATTATAGAAAGAATAGATTAACTGGCTAAAGAGAGTAATTATTAATATAATGGCTGATTATAATTGGAAATAAATAAATAGTTCGACCTGGCAAGTTGAATCATCATTGATGCACTTATCTTCATTATAATGATATTTATTAATTAATTTAAATGATGTTAAATAATTATTAATTATGGAGTTCAATATTAAGTGATTGATAATTAATTTTATATTCGCTTTATTAGTTAGTTAAAATATAAGGGTAAAATTTAATTATATTCTTCTAAAATAATTAAAAACCTTCTTTGCTTATAATCTTCTCGTTTTAATATCATCAAATCACTAGAAAATAGCTACTTCTTGTATTAATCATGTATTTTCTTATATATGATTTGATTTAGTGACAACAAAATTTATAATAAAGTTTATATGAACATCAAAGATTTAATGATAAAGTTATTTATTATTATATTTTAATATTTTTCATTTGAAGGATTGTTATAATAAGTCGAATTAAACAAAACATACCCAAAATACCAACCCATTTCTTTATAATAAAGAGTAATTAACTCATCTACTCCTTTTTGGGATGTACTAATTCTTATAAAATATACCTAATTTATGTATTGTAAGTTTCTTAGATACCAGACTTAGAAAGGAATTAATTTTGAGGCATGATATTACTCTACTTTTAAAAATTTAAAGATTATCTGATCAGCGAACCATATCTCGATAATAAGGCATAGTGTTGTAGTTGTAAATTAGATAAATTCCATTCATGCTGAAAACTAAAAATCTATCAATCCTTTTGATTCATAAAATTATATGAATCTTCAGAGAGACTATCATATGAACGCAACAACTTTCTTTCTGGTTTGTTAAAAAACCCTTATTCAAATATTTTTCAGTCATTGACCATTTTAGTACCCCTTTAAAAAGCCTTCATAAGTTGAGTCACAGATAGGTATCATACACATCTGATTGAATTATCATTTAAGTTACACAACAATAGATAACTTATATCCAATATTTTAGGCCGAAGGAACCTCTTAACTAGAGAAATAAATGGTTTTCTTGCATAGATTATTCATGATTGCAATAAAAAAACAACACACAAACCTATAGGTTATAATCTTGGAATAAAAAAGAAAGATAGCAAGTGGACAGTCTAAAAGTTTCACAAAATCTGGTACAACGAAACAATTTAACAATAAGACTCTAAGCCCACTCTTAACCTACTATGTTGATAGTTTACCTAAAGGTACTTCTATTAACTAAATCAATTTCTTAAAATTTCACTTCTTCATCAATATCGAATACAAACAATAGTGAGAGAGAGAAGAGATTATTTATAGCTATGGAGTAGACTCCCAAATATTTACTTATGTATTTTTAATTTCTTAATGGAGTCCAAAATCAAAATGTTTGCTAGAGAATAGAGGAAGATCGATTTCTTCTTATAATGGCTCGAACAAAGTTTAGTATCAACAACACTTGAGGTAAACCCATAAGAATTTAAAATATTATGAAATTTTTGTAGAAAATATTAAATTTCTTATCAAAATCACTTCCTTTATATTGGAGTTTTTATCATTTCAATTTATTATTAAAATGTATAGAGTATTACAAACTAAGAATTTAGATACTCAAAAATTGAAGGAATTGTGAAAAATAAGAGGAAAACTTTAATTTAAAATGAAAATTAATAATATAATTAAGTATTAGGATTAACTTAAATAGAAATGTAATAAAACAGAACAGCTTTGTCATCTTTCCACTCACCTTCATAAACATCTCCATCTGCATGAATTAATTTTTCTTATTTTTTTATTTCTGTTCTTTGCTGAAGCCTCTTCCTCTCCCCTTCAAATCTCTGTAGTATTGCTGAAAGAGTATTAAAATAAATTCAGATATTTAAAATGTAACTTACAAAATTAATGTGAATTAGTCATGCTCCATCTTCGTCTAACAAGTTTTCCATTTTGAATCTTAATTAATAATTTTAATATAATCAATTTCTTGTTATAATAATATTATCCTCAACGGCTACATAGATAATTAAAATATTTAGTCATAGGAAGTCAATTTGTCCAAGAGATTGTATAAGACTTAGTCTAAAATTAAATATACCAATGTATTATTAAATTATATTATATAAAATTTATAATGTGACCTACAGAAAATATTTTGAGTCCGAACTCATATGAAACAATTTTTTTAAAAAATGATCCAATACTATGAAGGAAAAAAAATAGAGGTAGTTTTCAAAATCACTTAAACCTAATCTGTATCTTATATTGGAAGACTAATCAATTGATAACACTGAAAATAATCGAGACGATTATGATGAATATTGGAAGGAAGTATGAGCATTAATATTGATGTTGAGATAATATCGTGTTGACTGTTATAGAAAAGAGGGTAGTCTCAAACACTAGTAGGATTCTGAAATATTTCAGGATATTTTTAATCAAATAATGACTATTCACATGTAAGATTACTATTAACTTTAATAATTACCTCGTATTTCCAAAAGACTAATAAGACATATTTATTAATATTTTGTATTTATTATTCTTTTGAAGAATACAAAAAGTTGAATAAAAATGAGTATTTTCAATTTCTGATAGTATAAAATTTTATTAATTAATTAGATAAAATATTTCATAATTATCGAAAAGAAAATCAAGAATTTTTTTTATATTCACATTTATAATAAATATCATATTTGATTTGTTACAATTAATGCTTTGGGAAAATACTCAATATCATATTTTTGAACTTAATATTAAATACTAATAAACTTTATTATAATATTAGTAGATTTTTGTTTTTCAAACAATTATAAATGAAGATATTCCGGATGAGCTGATCTTATAATTTTATAGTCATAACTCAATATTCTATTTCTTTCGATGTCTTTTTCATCCTTTTCTTAGTAAAATTGCTAACTGAAATTAAAGATTTAAAAGGATATCTTTGAGTATTGATTAAAACCTTATAGTTTATTAAGTATAATTTTATGCTGACATAATTCTTGAAAAATACAATAGTTTATTTTATATTTATAATTGAATAGATTTCTTCTTAAACCATTTTAATGAAAAATATCTACTTTAACAAGACTATTGTTTTTGGCCTAAGAATTTTTTGACAGAGTAAATAGAGCAAGAAAATCAATCTTTCAAGCAGCCGTAACAATTAATCTTCATCTTTTTGTTAATTGGTAACTTTTTTTTTCTTGCTCCTATTGATAATTTCTAGCAATTATAGCTTCATCTGAAATAGTTTTAACTTTCTTCTGCATAGCTAGGCTCCTTAGCCTTGCTTCCTAGAATTCTCATATTCTAAGCTATAAGGATCTATATAGTCTAAGGATTTGATGGTAATCTATTTTTTAACTTCTTGTATAATTACCTGAAAAATTCAAGCTTTGCTTGAGACGGTTCTTCTGTTGAATATCATTTTTAATATGACTATAATTGTTATTAAAATAAATATAAAATAGTAAATAATGAGAAATTATTTAAATTAAAATCGGGAAAATGGAGCAGAAAAAGTAAGCAGCTAATTTGAGGAAGAAATTAGCAATATATACAGAAAGCAATTGACAAGGGGAAAAACCCTCATCCTAGTAAACATTGGAAAATACTTTGAAAATTCAAAATAAAATTCATAAAATTCTACATTCAAAACCAGAATGTTTAGATATAATAAAACAATTGAAAAACATAAACAAATATTCGGTCAAGATTGACAATAGCCGACAACTTGAATTCTACTAACCTGTCAGAGAAGCTGAAGAATAGGCGAGAAGAAATGAGAGATTCGCGGAAAGAGAGCGAACCAAGAGGAGAAAAAAAATCATAAGAAACAAAAGGCAAGGGATAACGAAGACCGTAGAAATAAAGTTATGCCTGCAGAATGTCAGAGGACTGAACTCAAAACTCAAGCAAGACCAACAGATGAAAGACATCGAAGGCAAAAACCCAAATTTCATAGGACTTGCAGAGACAAGAATCTAAAGACTGGATGGAATCAACAACAAGAAAATAGCACAAACCCAACTAGCGAGAAATAAAGGAGTGC
This sequence comes from Oxytricha trifallax, assembly GCA_000711775.1. Classification (NCBI taxonomy): domain Eukaryota; phylum Ciliophora; class Spirotrichea; order Sporadotrichida; family Oxytrichidae; genus Oxytricha; species Oxytricha trifallax. The sequence goes on from ARYC01011488.1 coordinate 7,570, forward strand.
AAGTATTAAACAGCGGAAACTATGAAATGAAAACAATTAAAAATCTCAAACAATTTATAGCAAAGAACATCTTGAACGTGGGGATTCCCACTCCACATCATAACAGCATACATACCACCATACTGGAAAGAAGAAGTAAAAGAACTACAAAACAGCTCATATTCATGATAAAATCACAAAATAGAAATGCCAAAAACAGAGGAATAGAGATCGGAGAATACAACTTACACATTAAAAACTTGGGGAAAAGATTAAACAAAGAAGAATCGAAAGAATCTATTCAAGAAGGAGTGGAAACACACACAAAAGGAAACTAACTTGACCAGTTTTTTACAAATAAACAAACTCTAAAATGGGAAACATGATCACTTATGATAACTGATTACAAACTAGTTTATGTAAATCTCAGAATAAAATACCAGTATGACTTAAAATTGATGGACAGAGAGACGACACTGGATCAACAGATATTATGAAGCAGTGTTGGAAAATAAATAATTATAAAAGGAAGAGACTTTACATAAATGGATCTGGACAGCCCGATATAAAATTGGTTTGCGGACAAAATAGAAAGTCAAATAAGAGGAAAAAATGTTACCAATAACCACCAGAATAAGTTCTAAGAAACAATTATGAAAAATAATAGAGAAGTGATAAATTAAAATGCAAAATTAAAATATTTAATTGAAAATTTATAAAACAAAATGGAATACTAACTATTAGAACAGCCTCATCATGAAAACTAATCAATCAAACTTACTGATGAATAACAATAATTTACAATTAAACTTTTCTCATTAAAAACAAGTTTAGAATTTTTTATCAAACCCTTTATCGATAAAAAGCAGGTGATACTCATATTTAAATAATAATGGAAGATTTATTATTTTGTAACTTACATTTTCGTGAGTGTAACTGCTCCACCAGCATCTCTATATATTATTTCCAATATATTTCATTTTAATTTATCAATTCTCTATTATTTTTCATAAATAGGTCAAACCAAACTAATATATTGGGAAAATTGAAAATCAAATGGAAAAGAAGCATTATATGACTAAGAATGTTGCTTGGACAAGAATGACCTGATAGGATTCTTTAATATGGGGAAAATGCTAACAAAGAGCTATAAAGATTCATAATCGATTATAGGATTACTGATTTGAGGCGAATTAATTGAGCAGGGTATATACGAGGAAAAGACTCATTTAGTTCAACTGCTAAAACCAAAACCCTATAAACATTCTTCAAGGGTATAGTATATTTAATACAAGAAATTCAATATAAATACTATCTCTTTAATAATAATTTAGTTGATCAATAATTTATTAGTAGCTTTCAAAACTATAACAAAGTATAACAAATTAAAACAAAGTAAACAAAACTTTAACATTACATAATTAATAATAATAAAAGCATAAATTGAAAATCTAACTCTATAATAGCTCAACTCAGAATTTACCATTATTTGAATCAATAAATTAAAAGTAAATTGAAAATAATTAATTTTTACTTCTTCATTTATTTATCATGAGAAAATTTGCGAATAAAAATTTCTTAAAATTTTATTTCATTATTCAACTAATTAATTGTTTTAAATTTCTCAATGACTAAGTTTTATTAATTATAAAACTTTAATTTCATATCAAATGCATGAAAACTTAGTTTTATTAAACTACATTTACCCATGAAAATAATACCTTAATTGAAAATATTTCAATTAAAGTTAAAAATGAGATTTATAATTGAAAATTAGAACTTCTGATTATATATATATAAAAAATAAACTTCTATTTTACAATCTAATTTCCTAAATATTGTGATTGAAACAAATTGATATTATATTACAATAAAGGGAATTAAAAAAATAAAAATTAAGAAATGGAAAAAGCGGGGACTAGGTGGAGGCAGGACAACAACAAAGGAACGGGCGAAGAATACTACCAGTTTGCATGGAAAAAGAATCTCCAGCAAACCTATAAACTAGAAATCACTCAAGGACTATTTTGAAAGTTTAAATGTGAACTCAAATATTTAGAAGATTTACAACCAAAATGTTAAAATCTAATAATAAAAAAATAGTTACAAAGATTTAGACAACTTTAGCATTAAGCCGAATAACGGCCATCAACTTCAATTCTACCAGCCGCAGAGAGAATATGAAGGATGGGTTAGAAGAACCGAGAGATTTGCAGAAAACTAGCGCAGCAAAAGGAGAGAACAAACCATTAAAAATAAAAGATAGATAGATCTTCATTCAATCGAGCTAAATATATGCCTACAGAATGTGAGAGTAATTAACTAAAAACTCAAACAAGACTAGGTAATGAGGGAAATCGAGCACAAATAACCAGATTTTATAGATATCGTAGAAACTAGGCTTACAAGGATGACAGGGATTAACAACAAAAACATAGCGCAGACTTATCTAGCCAGGAATGGAGGAGTTTTGGTGCTAAATAATGGGAAATTCCCTATGAATACAATAAAAACACTAAAGTAATATATCGCTTGGACTATACTGAACGTGGGAGGTTTCCCACTACACATCATTACAGCCTACATTCCCTCTTAGTAATGACGAAGTTAAAAAACTTCAGAACAGATTAATATATATGATAAGATCTTTAAAGTAAAAGTGTTAAAAACAAAGAATCTTTGTTATGGGCGATTTCAATTTCCATATTAAAGAATTGTAAAAAGATAAAATAAAGAAGGCCTGAGAGAATCGATCCGAGTAAGAGTGGAAACTCATACGATGGGAAATTAACTTGATCAAATTTTCTCAAACGTAGAAACAGCCATCTGGGAAACGAGTTAACTAAAGCAAACTGACCATTCAAGTGAAATTGAAAATCAAATTCCACGAAAATGATTTAAATTATCAGATAGAGAACAATAGATAAGAATATCTGACATCAGGAAGTAATGTTGGCAGACATTCATAAACGAAAAAAGAGAATTAACACTAGAAGACCTGGACAAACTAATTCATAAATGTTTTGTAGAGAAACTATAAAGACAATTTAAAGGAAAGAATTGGTATTAGTAACTTCCAGAGTGGGCGATCAAAATCAAAGTGGGAAGCCTCAATAACGCAATCTAATATGCGAAAATTCAGTGGAAGGAAGCAATCAGAGACATGGAACATTGCCTTGATAGAAATGACTTGAAAGGGTTTTTTTATCTAGTTAAAAGGTTGATTAAGAACCAGAAACAATCCCAACCAATCAAAGGACTGACAATTAATGAGGAGAGAGTAGAATTGGGAGAATAATCCAAGAGAAAAGTCTTGGAATTTTACAATCAATTATTCAAAGATTGCAGAACCAGAAAAGAGGAACTAAAAGTAAAGACAGGACACAGTAATGGTAGATGAACAAGAAACTGGGGAATTTTGCAAAGTCGAAAACGTAGCAAAGAGCATTAAAGAATACAACTTTAACAAAGCAATTGGACCAGATGGATTTGATGGGAAAATATTACTTAAATCAGAAAGAATTCTAGAGACAGTAAGTACAAAAATTACATAACGGCCGAACAATACATCGGTCCCGGAATACATTAAAGAAGGAAGACTAGTCCTGTTGAGTAAAGGATAGGGCGACCTGTACCCAGAAAAAAAAAACACCAGGCCGATAGTAGTGAACTCACATTTAAGTAAAAAAATAGAGAAAGTAATCATCAATAAGATCTAAGATAGTAAAAATGATCTATTACAAACAGGAAACTACTAAAATGGGTTCAAGGAAAGTAAAAGTACGCACATTAACCTAATGACAATGTTGGAGCACATCAAAAAGTCAAGGAGGAAGAGTAATAAGAGAGAAGCGTAACTGTTGGTAGATCTCCAGAAAGCGTATGACTCGGTCTGGAAAGACAAAATAATCGATATTCTAAGAAGGAGAATTAAATCGGAGAAGGACACCAAAATAGTCAGGCTAATAGAGGAGTTGTACAAAGGAAACAAGATTAGATCTGAAAAGTAGGAAATAAAAACTGAAGAAGGAGTAGAGTAGGGAAGTAGATTATCGCCAATGTTGTTTAACATATATTTACAAGACGCTATCTATCAGCAGCCAGAACTATTTTCACTAATAAAACAAGAAAAATTAATAGCATTTGCGGATGATACTCTAATAAATATTAGTGACGTTGAATAATTCATGAGAGTAATCGAAAGATTGAAGAACATTGAGTAGACACACAACTTGAAACTTAATAAGAAGAAGACAGTATTTCTAAGTGGTGCTAAGAAGTTCCAAAAGATAAGTTAAATTGATGGTATATAGAAGGTGGACGAGGCAAAATACTTAGGACTCAATATTTGTCTCAATACTTAGCAATTCCTAAAAAACACTTGGAAAGAAATTAGGCAAAAAACAGAATTTTACTAGAGGCTAACGAAGTCAAAAAACCCAACGATCTATGACACGATAATGTTGACTTAAATAAGATCATTAATGATCTATAAATATACTCCGTTAGTAGCAGCTTAATTTGTAAAAATACAAGAGATAGAAAGAATGAAAATTCAACTAAACGAATTACTTTTGGGACATCATGGGACATTTCAAACAAACTCCTAAGAAATGTAACTCAGCTAAATGATACCAACACCAACAAAATCATTTAATAGTTGGTTCAAAGGAACACGAAGTTGTTTAAAAATGATTTAGACAGTTTTGTGAGAAAGAAAGGCCCAGAAATAATAAAACAGCAAGGGGAGGTACTCTAAAAAAGAAAGAAACCTTTTTTGACTAAAAATTTGATGGATACAATGATGGCTCTAAGTTAGGGAAGAACTCTAGTTAATTATGGCATGAGTCACTATTGCAACGTCATAGAGTATTTGTGAACAGCAACCATCTCAAGAACTGTAATTTGATAAATTTTGCTGGAGATCCCACAAGGTTCTCAAAATAAATAAGGGAGAACAGACTAATTGACATGAAAAGCAAACTACAAATTGAAATCATTTCAAATATGGTTTTGCTAGACGAAAGGATTAAACAACTAAAGGGGCATGGATATTATCAACAAGTAAAAAGGATGTTTAAGACAGTGTACATCAAAAATGCAGTGATGGAATATGATGAGTAGAAACTTCTAAACAATTCAGCAAAGTGAATATTTAATCGAAATACTAAAGTAGGAAGAATAAATTGTGAGATCTGAGAATTATAAAATAATAATTAAAAATTAAGAAATGATAAAGAATAAAAATAATAAAATTAATAGGAATTAGACTTTGAACTAGATGGAGGAGTAAAAATTCAGTAACAAAACTTTAAACAATTGAACAGAAGTTCAGAGTATGGTAGAGATAACAACAAGAAGGGGGAAACGAATGAGAAGAGAAGATTGTGGGAGCGAGTTTAAGAGATTCGTCACTGTCATAGAGACAGAACCAGATACCAAGAAGCACTGGGTATTAGAGAAGAGAGTACAATCACGGTTCCCTTAGACAAACAGATGGGGTAAAAAAGTAAACTTAAGATTGGAAACTCTAATCCTAGCAAGAAAATCAACAAAGCCCAGAGAAAGCGAAGTCAATTCGACAAACATGAGGATGGTTCAGATTATATTTAAGCTGACTAAATGAAGCTAAATAATATCATTGACTTTTCGGAAGTAAAGTGCTAAGGATTTGACAAAATCATTTACGCCAAGAAAGGATGGCAACCATAAATTACAAGAATGCTCACGATCGTATGGCTGTCCCAGCACAAGAACCAGAGTTGAGAAAGGCCTAGTGAGATGATTCGAGGATAGGGAGGACGCATTAAGAATAGGAGAGAGAGAGAAAGTGACCTGTGATCGGAGAAGCAAAAGATTCACTCAAAGGAGATCAACGAGGATTGGCAAAATTTTAACCTGATTCCCGCAGACACGTAAACGAAGAGACTCTAGAGATAGTCATGAGCTAAATAGAAGAAGTTTAGTTCATGGTTCAGAAAGATAGACTCTTGATTCTTCCACACATGATCATGAATGACAAAGGAATTCACCAATTGGAAAAGTATATTGGGTCAACAAACTGGAAACTTGACAACAGCAGATACTGGAGAATCATAGATGATATCTCAAATATCGTCATCACAATATGCTGCCAAAGCAGTGTGAAGAACTTTTAGAACTAGATAGTGGTCAGGATAGAGAAAGGAACTAAGCAAATGGAGGTTTATGATACCAGAAGGTAAATTGGGAGCATGGCAATTCTACAAAAGCAACTCAAATCAATAAATTAAGTCACTTAAGAAATAATTAGGATAGAGTAAAAAATCGAGAAAGTGGTAAGCAAAATGGAGACTAATCAAGTGAAAGACCCAGAAGATTGTGTATTGCTAGCCATCCTAATCACTAACCATTTAGCATTGGAGATAGAGGGTGAGCCAATATTTGAAATTTTGGGGGGGAAGTTTCCTGCCTCAAAATTTTATATGCACCCTAGGGGGGAAGTTTCCTGCCCCCAAAAAGGTAGTTTCCTGCCCCATATATAAAAATATGTAATTTTTAAAATTTTCAAAGAATCTTTATCATCAATAATGATGTAGTTTTTTTTTTATAATTTAGCTTCAAATATCATTTCTACCTTGATAATGAATTGAAAATTTAATGAAAATTACATTAATTATTAATAAAAAACACTTATTTTAGCCTTGTTAATAATATATAATTTGATAAAGAATAATTATGTACCTTGAAAATTATATAATAATAAATTTTTTATAGTACATGATTATGGTAATTGAAATTGAATTTATTGTTTCTATTAAAATTATTTCAAAAAACATAAATTTTAATGTTGGGGGCAGGAAACTACCTTTTGGGGCAGGAAACTGTTTGGGGGCAGGAAACTTCCCCCCCC
>ARYC01011489.1:0-12360 GCA_000711775.1 Oxytricha trifallax
TAAAGAAAGAATATGAAAGATTAAACATTAGAACTGTTTTTAATATTCCCTACACTCCTCAGTCCAATGAAATTGAATTATGCTGGGAGTTATTGAAAGACCACTACAAGAAACTTGTTCTATACTTGATGCATGATTTGAAGATAAATAGAGTAGATTTTATTAATTGTGCAACTAAGAAGATCAGCAATGAGAAAGTTAAAGTATGTGCAAGAGAAGGGAGATTTTATTTAAATGATAAGTTTTAGATTTTAACGAATGAATAACTTAAGATATTAATTTATTCCGTAGATAGAATTGGCTTATCTTTATATTCTACCTCTTATGACATGTTTAAGCCTATGATTCTTCTCGTAGTAACTGTTCATGAATTAATGAGTCTCTTACTCAGTTCAAGTTTTTCTTGAAACTTTCTCTCTTTCTCTGTTTAATTTACTGCTCTCTTTCATCAAGTAAATAGCAGTTCCGGGTTATTCTATGATTTCTATAATGTCCGAGATTAAGCTTACTTAAGAAGATAGGACGCATCTGCAATTATAATAACCAAATACCACTACTTCTAATATCCAGATTTTCATTTTAATCATGACTAAGCTAAAGAATTCCTTGTAAGCTTCTTAAATAATTTTAATTAAGTATAAAGAAATCAAGTTTCATTTTTTTATATTTTTTTATTTTAAAAAAGGTTGTAACACGATGTATTCAGCAAAATGCAGAAATTCTTAGGGCTCTTAGATATTTTTGTCCTCTCAGTTCACAAAATACATTTTTAGAAAACTATGATGAGATAGATCAGTGGAGTTACTTGAAATTGTTGTTGAATAATAAGCAATTCTTTTTCATCAAGTTCAAGTTGAACTAATTCGATTCCTTAGATTTTTATTTTCAAAAAGGCTGTAACACGATGTATTCAGCAAAATGAATAAATTCTTAGGGCTCTTAGATATTTTTGTCCTCTCTGTTCACAAAATACATTTTTAGAAAACTATGATGAGATAGATGAGTCGAGTTACTTAAAATTGTTGTTGAAAAATAAGCAATTCTTTTTATCAAGTTCAAGTTGAACTAATTCGATTCCTTAGATTTTTATTTTCAAAAAGGCTGTAACACGATGTATTCAGCAAAATGAAGAAATTCTTAGGGCTCTTAGATATTTTTGTCCTCTCTGCTCACAAAATACATTTTTAGAAAACTATGATGAGATAGATGAGTCGAGTTACTTAAAATTGTTGTTGAAAAATAAGCAATTCTTTTTCATCAAGTTCAAGTTGAACTAATTCGATTCCTTAGATTTTTATTTTCAAAAAGGCTGTAACACGATGTATTCAGCAAAAAGAAGAAATTCTTAGGGCTCTTAGATATTTTTGTCCTCTCTGCTCACAAAATACATTTTTAGAAAACTATGATGAGATAGATCAGTCGAGTTACTTAAAATTCATGTTGAAAAATAAGCAATTCTTTTTAATCAAGTTCAAGTTGAACTAATTCGATTCCTTAGATTTTTATTTTCAAAAAGGCTGTAAACGATGTATTCAGCAAAATGAAGAAATTCTTAGGGCTCTTAGATATTTTTGTCCTCTCTGCTCACAAAATACATTTTTAGAAAACTATGATGAGATAGATGAGTCGAGTTACTTAAAATTGTTGTTGAAAAATAAGCAATTCTTTTTCATCAAGTTCAAGTTGAACTAATTCGATTCCTTAGATTTTTATTTTCAAAAAGGCTGTAACACGATGTATTCAGAAAAAAGCAGAAATTCTAAGGGCTCTTAGATATTTTTGTCATCTCTGCTCACAAAATACATTTTTAGAAAACTATGATGAGATAGATCAGTCGAGTTACTTAAAATTCATGTTGAAAAATAAGCAATTATTTTTCATCAAGTTCAAGTTGAACTAATTCGATTCCTTAGATTTTTATTTTCAAAAAAGCTGTAACACGATGTATTCAGAAAAATGAAGAAATTCTAAGGGCTCTTAGATATTTTTGTCCTCTCTGTTCACAAAATACATTTTTAAAAAACTATGATAAGATAGATCAGTCGAATTACTTAAAATTGTTGTTGAAAAATAAGCAATTCTTTTTCATCAAGTTAAAGTGGAACTAATTCGATTCCTTAGATTTTTATTTTCAAAAAGGCTGTAACACGATGTATTCAGCAAAATGCAGAAATTCATGGGCTCTGAAATATTTAAGTCATCTCTGTTCACAAAATACATTTTTAGAAAACTATGATGAGATAGATCAGTCAAGTTACTTAAAATTGTTGTTGAAAAATAAGCAATTCTTTTTCATCAAGTTCAAGTTGAACTAATTCGATTCCTTAGATTTTTATTTTCAAAAAAGCTGTAACACGATGTATTCAGCAAAATGCAGAAATACTAAGGGCTCTTAGATATTTTTGTCCTCTCTGATCACAAAATACATTTTTAGAAAACTATGATGAGATAGATCAGTCGAGTTACTTAAAATTGTTGTAGAAAAATAAGCAATTATTTTTCATCAAGTTCAAGTTGAACTAATTCGATTCCTTAGATTTTAATTTTCAAAAAAGCTGTAACACGATGTATTCAGAAAAATGAAGAAATTCTAAGGGCTCTTAGATATTTTTGTCCTCTCTGTTCACAAAATACATTTTTAGAAAACTATGATGAGATAGATCAGTCGAGTTACTTAAAATTGTTGTTGAAAAATAAGCAATATCTTTTCTTCCAATCATATCATCAAGTTTAAGTGGATTTAATTCGATTCCTTAGATTTTTATTTTCAAAAAGGCTGTAACACGATGTATTCAGCAAAATGCAGAAATTCTACTGGCTCTTATATATTTTAGTCCTCTCTGTTTTCAAAATAAATTTTAAGAAAACTATGATGAGATAGATCATTCAAGTTACTTAAAATTGTTGTTGAAAAATAAGCAATTCTTTTTCATCAAGTTCAAGTTGAACTAATTCGATTCCTTAGATTTTTATTTTCAAAAAGGCTGTAACACGATGTATTCAGCAAAATGCAGAAATTCTTAGGGCTCTTAGATATTTTTGTCCTCTCAGCTCACAAAATACATTTTTAGAAAACTATGATGAGATAGATCAGTCGAGTTACTTAAAATTGTTGTTGAAAAATAAGCAATTCTTTTTCATCAAGTTCAAGTTGAACTAATTCGATTCCTTAGATTTTTATTTTCAAAAAGGCTGTAACACGATGTATTCAGCAAAATGAAGAAATTCTTAGGGCTCTTAGATATTTTTGTCCTCTCTGCTCACAAAATACATTTTTAGAAAACTATGATGAGATAGATGAGTCGAGTTACTTAAAATTGTTGTTGAAAAATAAGCAATTCTTTTTAATCAAGTTCAAGTTGAACTAATTCGATTCCTTAGATTTTTATTTTCAAAAAGGCTGTAACACGATGTATTCAGCAAAATGCAGAAATTCTTAGGGCTCTTAGATATTTTTGTCCTCTCTGATCACAAAATACATTTTTAGAAAACTATGATGAGATAGATGAGTCGAGTTACTTAAAATTGTTGTAGAAAAATAAGCAATTCTTTTTCATCAAGTTCAAGTTGAACTAATTCGATTCCTTAGATTTTAATTTTCAAAAAAGCTGTAACACGATGTATTCAGAAAAATGCAGAAATTCTAAGGGCTCTTAGATATTTTTGTCCTCTCTGCTCACAAAATACATTTTTAGAAAACTATGATGAGATAGATCAGTCGAGTTACTTAAAATTGTTGTTGAAAAATAAGCAATTATTTTTCATCAAGTTCAAGTTGAACTAATTCGATTCCTTAGATTTTTATTTTCAAAAAAGCTGTAACACGATGTATTCAGAAAATTGCAGAAATTCTAAGTGCTCTTAGATATTTTTGTCCTCTCTGTTCACAAAATACATTTTTAGAAAACTATGATGAGATAGATCAGTCGAGTTACTTAAAATTGTTGTTGAAAAAAAAGCAATTCTTTTTCATCAAGTTCAAGTTGAACTAATTCGATTCCTTAGATTTTTGTTTTCAAAAATGCTGTAACACGATGTATTCAGCAAAATGCAGAAATTCTTAGGGCTCATAGATATTTTTGTCCTCTCTGTTCACAAAATACATTTTTAGAAAACTATGATGAGATAGATCAGTCGAGTTACTTAAAATTGTTGTTGAAAAATAAGCAATTCTTTTTAATCAAGTTCAAGTTGAACTAATTCGATTCCTTAGATTTTTATTTTCAAAAAGGCTGTAACTCGATGTATTCAGAAAATTGCAGAAATTCTAAGTGCTCTTAGATATTTTTGTCCTCTCTGTTCACAAAATACATTTTTAGAAAACTATGATGAGATAGATCAGTCGAGTTACTTAAAATTGTTGTGATTTTAGATGGAATTTCTTTGGCTTGCAGTTGGATTTTTTTTTGCTTATAGATGGGTTTTCTTTGGCTTACAGCAGGGTTTTTTTTTGCTTACAGATGGTTTTTAGGGTTATGTTATCTTTTTTACGGTTATTGGGTTTCGGTTTCATCATATTCTTGGTGAGGACCTTTCTGAATCATTATCTGTAAATATCGATTCTTTTTTATAACCCAAGTTTATTTTTTACCCCACTATCGATTATCCTGAGTAGATATCGCGTGGTCAACAATAAAATTATTTTTTGGACATGACCCACTTACTTGACTTGAACAGTATAAAATTTTATATATAAAAATATGAAAAAATAGTCTCTTCATTTGACTTATAACGCTTAAATACAACATCAAGTGATGGTCAATAAAAAATTATTTTGTCTTCACTAACTACTATAGTGAGAATACTTACCAGTCATCATTCATTTTTAAAAATTTCTTAAAATTTAAAATAATTTGCTTTACTCGACATTATGACTCTATAAATCTGGTAAAAACATAGTGTTAGAAAAAATTATTTTCAAATTCGTGACAACTGCTCATAAAAAATAATATATTATGTTAAAATTATACATTTCATTATAAAATAGAAAGAAAAGCTTAACGTAGAGCAATTTTATAAAAAGAAAGCTAAAATAAATAATAATGCATAAAGATTCCTAGAATTTGTCAGTACTTCACCATTAAAATTTACAAAACCCAGAATTCCCGACCATTATAATAAGAAAACCAAACAATTTTGATTAGAAAACCCGATCAAATTTAATAAAAAGATAAAATGTGTAAGTAATAATAGATTATTTATTTTATGAATAAAAACTAAGAAAATTTCCCAAAACCCTGAAAAACCGACTACTTTTATATAAAAAAACCCCATCTATTTAAATAGGTTAATAATATGTGTAAGTGATCCAGTATTATAGAATATGTTAATACATAAACATAAAATAAACTAAAGCCTTGTAAACGCGACCATTTTTATTAAAAAAACTGAACAATTTTAATAAGAAAACCCTACAATTTTAATAAAAAAACCCTACTAAAATAAATAAGATGGAAAATGTGTTAGTTATAATATATACATGAATTTATGAATAACAACTGATTAAATTTACCTAAACCCTGAAAACGCGATTATTTTTATAAGAAAATCCGATAATTTTGATAAGAAAATCCTACCAAATTCAATAAGATTAAAAATGTGTATGTTCTATTATTTGTTGATACCAACAAATTAAACTATCAAAAATCAAGATAACCTGACCATTTTAAAAAGAAAACCCAATAATTTTAATAAAAAAACTTGACCATTTTAATAAGAAAACCCTACCAAATTTAAAAATCTTGACAACTTATTACAATACTTTTAAAAAGTCCTTAAAATTAAAAAAAAATTTTTCTTTTGACTTGGTATCTCCAAAAACATTATAAAAGTGTGTAATAAAAAAAATTAATGGGCTTCATTGACTGCTTGTAAAATATTTTTTTTAAAAATCAAAAATTAGAAAAAAATCAGACACTTAAAAATAAGTTACTTTACTCAATAGTAAGCTACACTCACATCATTAAAATGGGTCATTTATAAATTATTTTATCTTATAAGACTACTTCAACAATTATTTAACCGACCACTTATCAAAAATTAAAAAAAAAATTAATATTACTTAAATATACTGCATCACAAAATACGGAAACTTTAAAACATCATACATAGTGGGAAAATTAAAAAATATTTTTTATTCACTCACTATTAACATATAAATATTAAACTTTTATAATAAAATATCAAAACCCTGAAAACCTATACCAAAACTCAGAAAACCCAAACCAAAGCGAAAAATAAATACAATACAAATGCATATTATTAAATGAATAAAGTTATTAAATTCAATAATTTGTAAAAATATTTCATTACTTGAAATGATAACAAAAACAAAAGTAAATAAGTCAGTGATCAAATTTTTTCACATCCTAGTCACTTATTTATTATGTAATATTCATTTAAATTTATAACAGAAAATAAACTTTATAGTAAATATTACTAATTAAATTGTTCCAATTGGTCAATAAACCCCAAAAATAACAATTAACAAAATAATGTAGTTGAAAATGATATTCACATTACTAACTAAACCTTGAAAAGTTAATAAATCATAGTTATATAATATAAAATTAAAGTGATAATAGATGAAACTATGAAAGAATAAAAAATTCAAATGAAAGTTTAAATATTTTTTTATAGAAAACCCAAAAACCCTATAATACCAAAGAAAAAAGCAAAGAAACGATAGTCATGTATTATATACCTAATCATAGAATAGATGAAATCAACGTTAAAATTTATAAATTCTAAGAAATAATATGAACACCTTGAAATCCCTTATACTAAAATCTAATAAGATATCAAAGATAATAAACATATTAAATTTTTATTGTTAAATTATATTTTTAATGAATACTAGTAAATTTCAAATCAAGTAATTAATATTTTGAATTGTTCTGATGCATTGACTAAAGCCAGGGTATAAGGGACAGCATGTCTCTTTTTTGGGTTGAATGATAGAACCCTGCTGGGGTAAGGGGCAGAGCCCCTGAAATTTACTTTTAGTGTTACCAATTTATATATAGGTTATACTTTAATATGTTTGCATATTTTTATATCTACTAAATTATATATAGATGACAAATGATAATAAAATATTAAAAAATATCGAAGTTTAAACTGAAGATTTATTCTTTTAAATATAAAAACATATTTATAGATGATCCAATAAAACCAATAATATTGTCTTATTGATTAAAACTATTAGACTTATGAATTGTGTATAAAAAGAATTAAAAAATCATTAAAATTAAAAAATAAGTTGCTTCACTTGATCTATAACCTAAAAATACAAAATCAAATGTGGGTCATTAAATAAATATTTTGCCATAACTTACTATATGAATTATATTTTTGACCAATCTTAACATAATTTAAAAAATTATGAATATTCAAAATTAATTTGCTTCACTCGGCCTGTAACTTCCAAAAACATAATAAAAACTAGGTCATTGAAAATATATTTTAACTGACTAATACCATAAGATTCCTGATGACTAGTGACAAAAATTTGAAAAGTTAAAAAATAGAAAAACAATTTGCTTTACTTGACATTAAGACTCTTCAATAGAAGTTAAAAAATAGTTTAAAAAAATATATTCATATTTTTGGTTACTTCTTTAAAAAAAATGTTTGAGAACAAAAGACAGATTTAACAATAAAAAATAGCAATAAATGATTAAAAGAAATATTTTTATTAGATGAGATGAGACAAAATATTTAAGTGATAATATATTCTTGATTTTGTTGGTAATAACTCATTAAATTGTACAAAACCTTGAAAATCCAACAATTTTGTAAAGAAAACCCGACAATTTTATTAAGAAAAACCCGAAAAAATTTCATAAGATTAAAAAATGTGAAATTAAAAATAGAGTGTTGAATTTTTAAAAAAACAAGTCAATATATATATTGATCATAATCCTGAAATTCTGTGCTTTTATAATAGAAAACCTGTTATAATTTTAATAAGAAAACTTGATAAAAAAGAATAAGATAATAATAATAATAATAATAATAATAATAATTAACTCGCATCGAGGGGTCGAAGCCCCCCTGAGCATATCAATTATGAAGGAACTCAGTTCCTTTGGTTGTTTCTTCTCTTTTTGTTGTTTCTTCTGGGCTTCTTGAATTGTTTTTGTTTGTTGTTAGGTTTTCTACCAGAGAATTGGTTTTGTCTTCTTCTGTCTTGTCTTAGGATGGTGACTGCATCGTCACCTACGTGTTTATATTTAATGGGTGATTAGACTTATAAGATTTTAACAGAGAATTTAATAAGACCAAGGGAGATAAAAGATTTAAAATTTTCTTTCATAAAGAAGATGATGTCAGTAGAGAGATTCTTGGAAAAGTTCCAGGGAGTTTTAAATCTGATGGTGTTTGTGTTGAGCATGAGGTCTTGGTCTGTATCGCAGTACATGATTACGTCTTGGTTGTAAGATCTAAGCTTGTCAATAGTTTTAAGAAAGGTTCTGATTTGCTTAGGGGTATCAAGGTCGTTAGCGATAGTATGCTAGGCTTTAGTGTCTCTGTCAAGGATTTCTTCAATTTGTTCGAAGTAGTAGAAGATTGTGTTGGAGAGTCCTTGAGTTGCTGATTAAATTTTTAGGGAGACAATTTGCTCTTTGAGCTCTAGGGCTTTGAAGAGGGTTCTAGCTGAGACTTTAGTGCCATCATTGGCTTCGTCGACTAAGGTTTTGAATGCTATATCAGTCTTGGTTGAGTAGTAGTCTGGAAGGTTTCTGAACTTGACCGAAGACTTGTCATTCATTTGGGCGTCTCTTTGTTCACTCATATTTAATAGTGATTAATATTTTATTATTAATTAGGAATCTTGTTTTAATTATTCCTAGTCAGAAATCTTATTAAAGGGTGATTCCTCAATAAGAGTTAAAAGTTCCTATTAAATAGGGAACTTAATTGATGACGCATTTGAGGGCGTCAAAGATTATTCACCTCCTTCATAGAAGGAGATGTCAGCTTCAGAGTCATAGTCTAGAGAGCTAGACTTGTCTATTGGCGCTTAAAGGATGGCGCATTGAGAAGCTAAGAATTCCTGCTCTTCCTGCATGAACTGTTAGTTAAGGTTCTAAAGTTCTTGATGAGTGAATTTGTTGTGGAACTATGTAAGTTCGCTGGTAAGTTGGAAGTCGATTTTGGTGTTAGTGGGGGAGGAAGGCTTTGGAATGAACTCCGGAGAGGAGGAGTTGAGGTTTCCAAAATCAGTAGCTGGCTGTTAAGTTTTAGGGATCCATTTGTTGTTAACCTGGACTAGATAGAGTGATTAGGCTAAGAGTTCTAGCCAGTTAGCGATGTAGTGGTTGTTCTAGTTGTGAGCTCTGATTTTGGCTTTATTTCTAAGTTTGAAGATTAGGGATGGGTTGATCTAGGCGACTTTTTTGGCTATGTAGATGATTTTCTGAATAGTGAGGTGTCCCCAATCATTGTTCATAGACTCTGAGATGATGGTGTCAATGATGTCTTTGAGTCTGGATCCTCGGATGAGGGTTTGAATGAAGTTCTTTGTGTAGGTCGAGAAGTTGGGCATTTCGCTCTTTGTTCCACTAACTTGGATTATAATTTAATAATAAAGAATAAGATAAGATTATACTAAATAAATTGATAATAGAATCATGATTTTGTAAATATAGACTTATTTAATTTACTCAATGAATGAAAACCCTCACAAAAACACATTATAATTAATTAACATACATTTAGTTGAATTGAAAAAAGTAAAAAAATATTATGAACTAATTAACTTTAATAATTGATACAAACATAAATGTGATCAAATATCAAATAAATATGATAAAATACTTGATACTATTAACTTATAGATCATAAAATTTTATTAATGAAAAATAATAATTAAATTAAAATAATTATTATAAAAATAGGTATAAGATGCTCTTTTTAAAATATGTTGACCTATAATCTGTATTAGTTAAATAAAATTGTAATAAAATGTTTAATACAAATATTAAAATAAAGATTATATCGAAGCTGTTGATTATTATATATAGTAATACATGAATAAATAATATAAATCGACCCTATAAATATATGAAATATTTATTTCTGTATGTCTGTAGCTAGAGGATTTTTTAAAAAATAATATTTATTTTTATTAAAGTTATATATTTTATAGTTTAGAGGTGGGTTTTCTTTGGCTTACGTGTGGGTATTCTTTTGCTTACAGGTGGGTTTTCTTTGGCTTACGTGTGGGTATTCTTTTGCTTACAGGTGGGTTATCTTTGGCTTACAGGTGGGTTTTCTTTGGCTTACAGGTGGGTTTGATGCGGCTTACAGGTGGGTTTTCTTTGGCTTACAGGTGGGTTTTCTTTGGCTAACAGGTAGGTTTTCTTTGGCATACAGGTGGGTTTTCTTTGGCATACAGGTGGGTTTTCTTTGGCTTACAGGTGAGTTTTCTTTGGCTAACAGGTGGGTTTCTTTGGCTTACAGGTGGGGTTTTGGGCTAACAGGTCGCTGGGCTTTGGAATAAAGAAGGGTTTTTGTTAGATTAGTAATCGGGATTTGGGGTACGGCCAAAAAAAAAACCCCTAATTTTTATCTATCATTTATTCATAAAACCTGATTAAAACAATTAATTTGATATATAATTCTAAATATTCTTTAAATTAAACATGAAATGCCTTATTTTATAATGAATTTAATTGAATTGATGCTTTATACACATTATAATAAAATAATACCCATAAGTATCATAGAAATAGTTTTATTGCTGTTTATATTTGAGATCATAAGTATAATAAAGTATAATTTTGAAAATGATTCTTTAACATCTATTTATTAATTCTGTTTATTTTATTATAAAGTGCGTAACCTGAGTAACTTATAAATATTTAAAAAAAATAAAGTGCGTAACTGTAGTAATTTGCACATTTCATTTTTTTGGATAAAATTAATAATTTATTTCTCAGCCACATAATTGAATTACATAATATATTTTCCAAAAAGTTGACCCATTAATATTTAGTGAGGCTTTCCAATTTAAAGGTGTGCAAAATTGATAATTCAAATCATGGAATCTTTTGAAGATCAGAATTCTGATCAGAAATTTTCTGATCAGTTTTTAAGCAATGAAGAATAATACATAATTCATTAGCAAAATCTCATTATAGAAGGAGAAATGAATGAACTTAACAAATATTTAAGTTATTAGCAATATTTTGACATACTTGAGAGAATCAGAGAATATTATTACAACAAGAATGATAAAAGGATTAGTGAATCTATTATGCAATAAAAATAGATAAACCTGCTAATTATTGAAAATCAAAAACGAAAATTTATCAATGATGAAAATGTATTAAGAATCGTGGAGTATTAGCAACAACATGTTGAAAACAAATTATTTAAAAGGCTTGAAAAATGTAACCCATAATCATTAGCAATGCACATAAAAGACATAATTAACTTACCAATAAAAAATTGTGAAAAATGGTTAAACCGTTTTATAATTGAAAATGGTGTTATAAAAATAAGACTCTACCTGAATGAGAGAAAAATAAAAGATTTAAAAAAGAATGAAGAACCTTTCATGCTTAAATTACTTCTTTTATAAAAAAGAGAATTAAAGGTCATTTGTTAATTTGAAGAAAAACATAACTTAAGTATTATTGATGATAAGCAAAAAAGGTATTAAGAACTTGACATCCATCTAGCAATTAAAAACTTGTAATAAAAGCTTAATAAGTAAATGATAAAAGAAATTTGTGGTAAATGTGGAAAGTTACTTCAACTCTTAAATTAAAGAAAAGATAATAACTACTTAAACCTTGGCGATGAATATGATACTCCTAGATCAGCATTAGTTTACATTGAGTAATTTGATAACATACAATGGGATGAGAATAAGCAAAGAGTAAAGATATGCTACTAGTGTAGTAAAACAGATATTTAAGACTATTGCCATGAAAGAACATTTCCATAACCTGAATAATTAAAAATACTTAAAACAAGATAGTAACAATACGCAATAATCTTGGAAACATACATTCATACATCGAGAATAAGAAAGGAGGGTCATACTATCATTTACTTGGTGACTAAGATTTCACTACTTATGATGGAAGTATTCATAATTATTTCAAAGAACTTAGAAGAAAGGATAATTGGTGGCACAAACTTTCAACACACGAAAAGAAAAACATTGGAATTGCTCTACAATATCTAAAAGAAAAGAATCATCTCTTTAAGATATTCTATTGCAACTGGGAGATCTATCATATCATATAAGCAAAGAAAGAGTTGAGAGAAATTCTAGAAAAATTCAATGAAGATGTTCATATTTTCCCTGCAATTAGTCAAAGGGTAAAAGAAATTATTGATATA
>ARYC01011490.1:0-13124 GCA_000711775.1 Oxytricha trifallax
TAAGCAGAGAATCAAACAATCTCTCGATAAAAATAAAATAAATGAAGGTCTCAGAGAACTTGCAAACTCAACTATTATCAAGCCAAGCTAAGAGAATTAACAAACAATACAAACAACAAAACATCAACTTAGAAAGATAAAATTCAGAGAACTGCCACATGACTCTAAGATTATGTTTGTGTGAAATATTTTAAAAACTCGCTTGTTATTCTCGCTTAAAATACTAATATTTAAACATTAAACCCCTACATAAACCCTAATAAAGTATGCACTAATAGTCTACTTTTATCAATCAAAAACTCGATCAAACTACTAAAGGGGTTTTGGGGTTTTGATTGTATCCATAAAGTTTTTTGTTATAAATATTTTTCTTTTTTTTGAAGTTCAACTCTCTTTTCTACTATCTAATCGTTTGTCCTTTTTGGTTTAAGATGCTGATCGATGTTAAGATTTATTTTCTTTAGGTTCTTCTGAACTAGGTCCCTTATTATTTCGCACGTATTAGTTTCTTTTAGCTAAGTAACATTTCTAAGTATTTTGTTTGAAATGTCCCTTGGTGTTCTGAAAGCAATTCTCTTTAGTTGCAGCACCATTTTTTTTCGATTTCCTAGATTTTCATGAATCCTGTTGTCACTAAAGGTGTATATTTGCAAATTATTAAAGATCTGATTTGCGCCATCATTATTGTGTCACTAACCGTTCTATTACTTGAGTAAGTTAATCTCTGATAGAATTCTGTCTTTTTCTTCATCTCACTCCAAGTATTTTTCAGCAATGTTTGCGTGTTTAGGCAAATGTTCATTCCAAGTACTTTGTTTCAAACTTTCTTAATGCCTTCTATTTAAAATTCTTTTTCGAAAGCTCTGGAGTCGCTTAGGAAGACTGTCTTATTGTGTTAAGTTTCAGATTGTGTGACTTTTCAATCTCTCTAAAGCAGTCGATGACCCTTTTGAATTGTTGTGAGTCTTTGACATTCACTAGGATATCATCTGCAAATGCTAATAGTTTTCCTTACTTGATTCATGATTTCAATTCTTGTTGTGAGTACAGAACATCCTGTAAGTAGATATTGAATAGCATAGGTGATAGTCTGCTTCCTTACGCAACTCCTTGTTGAATTATAATTTCCTACCCTTCAAATGTTATTTAATTTCCTTCGTATAGCATTTCAATAATTTTGGCAATTTCCTAGTCCTTCTGACTAATCACTCTCTCTCTCTTAGAATTTGCTATAACTTGTCCTTCCCGACAGAGTCATTTGCCTTTTAAGATCTATCAAGAGGTACGCCTCTCTTTGTTTGCTCTTTCTCCTTGATGATTTTATATGATCTAGCATTCTTATCAGATTAATATTTTTACTTTTGTTTTCTTTAAACCCATTCTAATAATTCTCAGTTTTAAGTATGTCACTCTTTTCATCGTTGATTTAGTTTATTATGACTTTTCCACTATTTTCCCGAGGTGAGAGTTGATTACTATTGGTCTTGTATTGTTTACCTTTGGGTAATAATTGTTTTGATCTTTGGCTAAAAGTATTAGTCTCCCATTTTTTTAATATATTCAGGTATTTTCTTTGTGTTTAGCCATTCTGCTATTTTATGGCTCACTTTCCTGCACATCTTCTCAGATTTGAGCATAATTTTACCATCAAACCCATCTGGGCCTTTCGCTTTGTTAAAGTTACGCTCTTTGATGCTTTTCAAAATTTCTGCCTAGCCGCAGAATCTTTTACTCTCCTATTCTACTTAATCCTATGTAATCTGTTCTATTGCCTTCAATTTCTTTCATTATCTGTCCTGCTTCAGTTTGGAGTTTAATCCTCAGACGTTCTAAAGGCAAATGTTAAATTAAATCGTCCTCGTATTTAATTATCTCTTGTTGCTGATGACCTGCTCTCTCCTTTTTTATCTTTGTTTTTCAGCAAATCTTTCATTTCTTCTCACCCATCCTTCAATTTCTATCACAGGTTGGTAGAACTCGAGCTGTCAGCTATTGTCAATCTTAACCGCAAATTTGTTTATGTTTTTAAAGCTGTTGTGATTTTACTAAACATTCTTGTTTTGATATGTTGAATTTTGCGAGTTCGAGTTTGAATATTCAAAGAATTTTTACAATGTTTATTGAGAATTTTTCTTCTCCTCTTTCCCTTGCTCGTTCGTGTATACTGGTAGTCTTCTTCACCCATTGGCCGGCTACTTGTCTGGCTCCATTTTTGCCCGCCTTTAATTTTCCAATTTCTTTATTTTTTTATATTTTTTTTAGAATATATTATCTATATATATTTATAAATCCTTATAAGAAGTTGTAGAATAATCTATATATTCATATTTTATAATATATATTACTTGTTTATATGTTTATAATAATACTCTTGTTAATATTAACTAATCAACTTTTATAATGATGAATAAATCTACTATATATATTGCCTAAAATTATATCTAATATTTTTATTTTTTTACTTATCATTAATTTTAATAATTAAACATGGTATTATTAAATAATTATTTAAATAATATTTTAAAGATATAAAAACACTTTTTAAATACATAATTATTAGTGAAATAGCATCTAATACTAATTAAATCTTTTTAATTTAATTGGAAGTTATAATGGTATATATTATAAAATTAATAATTTTGAATTAAGTAAAACTAGAAAAGTAAAATATATCTGTTTTTTATTTTAATGATGAATGTAAAATAATCTAGAAAATTTTACATCAATATCCTGATTGCCAACATTATTATTATTATTATTATCATTTAATGCTTTACAGAAATTAATACTGGGGATTAAGCCAACCAGATTATATATAATCATTAATGCTCTTTCTTCCCTTTAGTACCATTGGCGTCCTGTATCGGAGACCGGGTTTATTTTGGCTCCCAGGATTTCTGTTACCCAGATGAGTGGTTGTTTCTTAAGGCTTATCCCCTTCATAATCATGCAGTTTTGCCACATAGGATCACACAGAACTATGCGTCGTGACTGTGCTTTAACTTCCTTATATTCAACCCTCTTCAGGATATATGCTGATTATATCTTTTTCTGGTGATTTTGATTTAGAACCTTAATGCAGGTAAAAACCCTTGCATACTAGAGCAATATAGTGCCTTATAGGGGAAAAGGTCTATTGAGTTTTTCACCTTAATTACCTCAGTTAGTAGAGCACTTTCTGGGGTTTGAGCGGTCTACCCCTTGCTCCTAGTACTATTTCTCCTGTTCTTACCCCATACGATAAGAAATAGTAGTGCCAAGTAGTTTTATTACGACATACATGACCGTATGGTCGGCGTTTTGTTGAAAGATCCCCCTATATCTTTCTTACATATTCTGAGGAGGCTCTCAGATCCGGCCCTTACCCGTAATAACAGGAGGCAGTATACGGTTTCGATCCCGTGGTACTGGAATTGGTCGGGATATATACTCCCAACATACCAGTAGGTCGAAACCTTTGCCAACATTTTTATAGTTTATTATTTTAACTTTAATATGTAACTCATTCAGATTAAACAAAGCATTTTTGTTGGTACTTCATAACTAATAACTGGTATGATAAATCCAAATAAATGCTGATAATAATAATGGCTTAGAAATCATAAATAAATCTTATATATCTAATCTAAAATAATAAAATGATGTAAGCAAAATTAATATTTATTAATTTTATATATTGTCATTATTTTACATCACTTTATCATTGTCTGCAATCTCCTATATTTTTATTGTTTTTTCTCATTATGTATTCATTATTTCTAGTATTCATCCAATTTCAAATTAAAAGATTAATAATTCTATTTAAACTGTTGAGATATATTGTAATTTTATATTATTTAATAATAATAATAACTTTTATAAATATATGGCAATATATTTTATTAACCATCGTAAATGCCAAGCAATCTTTCTTATAATCTTCTACTTCAACCTATCTTTAACATTTCAGGCTGTTTTCTCTAAAGCAATATCATCGCTACGATTTGTTCAATGCAAATCTTCTACCTTCAGCTGCTTGATTTCTCTTGTGATCCTCTTATCAATCTCCATTTCCAATAATTTGCCTCCAAACATCCAGTAATAATCACTATAAACCATTATTTCCCTTCTTATATCACAATCGTGTCAGCAATGATCTTGTGTTATCTAGCTAATTGCATAGGAATGGTAATTATTGCAGGCTCTTACAGATTAAAGAACCAGTTTGGTCATTGCTGTGAATGCTGTACTTGTGTATCACTGATTAAGATACTTGTAATAATAGAGATTAATGTGGAGAAAGGGCTCTTTAGTAATTGAATTTAAAGTGTCGTTGCATAATATTTAAATCTTTGGTTGCACAATACTCATAAAGATTATAATAATAGTTGTATTTTATCATATTCATTGAAAAGTTACTGGATAATAATTAAAATATAATAAATAAACATGTTTAAATCAATCAAATTATGAATAAAGCTCTGCTGATAAAATTAACGTCTAGTTATGTAATGATCGATTGATTCATTTTTAAATTAAAAATGTTATAGTGTGTATCAATAGAGATTATTTTATAATAAAACAGAATTAAATTTTATTTTAATATTGATATTTATCATTATAAGTTATGACAATTATAATGCTGGATATTACATATATTTATTTATTATTATCATTTATAATTTATATATAGGCTAAAAAACAATAAAATATTAATGAAGCTTATAATTCACTATAAATAGAAAGATTTAGTATTACCTCGGGGTCAAATGAATATTTACTTCAGATTCCATTATATATTGATTATTAAGTTGATATATTATAATGGATTAAAATATAAAACCAGTTAAAATATTTTAAAGTATTGGGAAAAGATTATAACCAATAAAAATTACTGATAAAGCAGATTTTATGTAAATATTTGCAGATAATTTATAATCAAAATCTGTAAGGAAACAATTGATTTATTAATTGACGATGAACACCTACAATTTGTTAAAGCTCACCAAGTTTTTTGATTTCAACAATCTCCCGGTAATGGCCATCTAGAGCGATAATTTTCATTATTATGTGGAGATAAAACAACTCTCCAGATAGACTACATAATTCTATTTTTATCCCACTCTTTGATTTCATTTTTCAGGCTATCTTTATAGTCTATCTTATAGGGAACAAAAGCGAAAGAAAAATGATCTACATCTCTCATATGCCATTGTACCCAAAATATCATCGTAAGATATCGATATGATTTATTTCACCTTTCTATCTAAAATATTTTTGCTACACTCTTTTTTACAGCTAATTTAGTGTTACCAAATACCTTCTCGAGATACTCAATGAATTTTGAAAGATAGTTGCAATATAATTCTTTAATGATTTATTAAAATTTAGTAACTATAAAATTCCTACAATTTCCGACTTTCAGTATTGTATTTAAAATATGGAGTTAACGGACTACCGTAGGGTTTTATTCAGAATAATTTTATGTTGCATGAACATTCAAACGAAGGTGAAATGTCCGAATCAGACATCTCCTCAAGAGCATAGATAATCAAATATCATTGTTTTCCAAAAGGCTATTGGAATCTAATCAAGTGATTTTTACACTTTTCCTTTTCTTAAACTGAGTTTATACTCCATTCAATTCAGTTAAACCTGCAAATCTTATTATATTGCAGAATTTTTCCTCTTTTGACTAAACGCTTGCTCTATAATGTAGTGTTGATTTCTTGTATCTTAAGTATTTCAATGAGGATGCAGTGATTTTATCAATAAAATGCAGAGGAATCATGAGGCAGTCTATGGTGCGCTTTTCTCGTTGGCTTCTCAACCAATGGAGTTCATTTCAATTGTGTTACTTTAGAGCATTATTATGACTTTTCCTATAAAGAGAAAGGATGAGATACCAAAAGAGAAAAATTTGATATATGATGAGTCAGCAGTGGATACAATACCTTAAAACAATCCTACTCATTTAGTCCTTGCTCTGATACTATATATTCTTACCTATTATGAAGATGCCACATAATGCGTTTTTTATTCACAATGCAACGAGGAATACACAAACTCAAATTTTCCAACAGGCAAAAGTGTCGAAAGTATTGTTGGACTTTCTTGAGATAGCTTGATCTTACAAATTAATTGAATGCTCTTTGATAGTTTTGCGATGCTCATGCGTTAAATGGACTTAAAATCAAGGGATTGTACTTCTATGTGATTACTTTTTACTATCCTTACACTGTGGCTAGGTGGACACCTTCCTGTCCCACCCCGATGGGCTATCGCCATTCTAAATTCTCTTATGACTCTCATGTCTTGCTTCTTAAATAGGGATTGATAAAAAAATGCTACGATTTCACCATTTAAAGCTGTTTTGCTGACTTGATAAGTCCTACTTATGTATTATCCAATTATCATTTGAAGTACTTTAAGTAATAGATTTCATTCATAATATATCGTATTATTCCACTTTGCAATTGACTGTAAAAAGAACAAAATAGTACAATAGACTGATTAAACTGAAACTTATTTTATTTATGATGCAGATATTTTGAATTTATATGTAAGAACTTCCTTATTTAATTACAAAATAATCTTTATAAAATTATATAATTAAAGATTTCTATAATATAAACAATGATTTAAGACATCCAAATATATCAGACCTAAGAATAATTCTATTAATAATAATAATAAAATTTACATGGATGAATAATAAAATATATACTAGATGAATTGAGAGAAAATGTTATAATTATTTAATATTGCACACAGAGTAATTAAAAAGAATTAGTAAGCGTGAATAAAAAATGATTGATTAAAGTATAAATGATAAAGTACTAATAAATAGTGAGCTGTGGCTGCAATATTTTGGTTGAAAGTAAGGAAATAAAAGTTTATTATGAAAAACATTAGAATTTTATTGAATTAATCAAAAACATTCTTCGTATTAATTTAGAAAGTATTGAATAATGTCGAGAAAAGATAAAATAGTAGGTAAATTTTGAAAGATTCAGTGAATACCTCAGAAATAACAATCCAATTGTGAAAAGCAACAGTATGAATAAATTTGAGCTCATCATTCAAGATATACTTTGGAAACAAAGAAACTTAACTGCTGATATGGACTTTTTCAATAAACAAAATCCCTTATAAAGTCTGTACGAGTGATCTAATCTGTCTCAAAGTCATCTACTCTTGTTCAACTTAATTAATTATTTTTTATTTAAATTAAATATAATAGATCATATTATTATCTCTAATTGTTTATGTATGAAGAAGATTTTTTTATTTTAATATAAGTTGAATGTATGTATTTTATTTCTAATATATTTCTATAGATTGTAGAAAATAATCATTAATATTCTTTAATTTATATACATTAAAAATATTAATATTATTTAATTGCTGAAAGAGAATTAAAAACATATTTGTGTTTTGTTTTAGTTATAAATTTTCCTTCGAAGATTTTATTCTGATTTTTTTTAGTAATCATTGAAGCTAACAATGATAATATAAGTATTCCATAATAAATCTAACATATTTACTGTTAAATAATGAAAAATAACATATTTAATATCATGATAAAATATTGAATAAAATTATATTATTAAATATTGATTACGAAAGTAATTAATGATTTGATAGAATAAGAATTCAAAAAAATAATGTTTCCAGGTATATTTCTGAATAGTGGCATTTATAAGAATACAATTTTGAATCAGAAATTGACAAAACTTCAATTAATGTAAATTATATTTAACAACAATTAATAATAATTAAATTAAATTATAATTATAATTATCATAATAATTAAATTATTATTATTAATTCTTTTACCTTTAAATTCTATAATATTTCTTGTAATCTTTGATTCTGCAATTACAACTTCTTCTCTAGCAAATTTCTGTTTCCTAATTATCATCTGAAATTAGCTAAATATCAAACGATAATAATAGTTATTTTTTTAAACTGATACAATTAGGCAATACTTGAATTCTTTATCAATGTTTCCACAATCTATTTAATAAATTCCCTATATCTTCATATTTATAGTAAAGCTATTACGACTAGGACATATTGAGATTATATTAGAAAGGCAGTTAATGAAGTAGATTTGAGCAAAAGCAGATTTATAAATGTTTTAAGTGGCAGATAAGATAAAAGCGCAATAATTTCATTTTCTATGTAAATCCCTAATGAATCTATTTTGACCTATGTTTCATAATATTATAAGTTGAATTAATTATAATTTATAATAATTTATAAAATACAAATTATTTGACAATATTAAAAGTTTAGAGCTCAGGTTATATTTTCATATCTTAATCAGCTACTAATAATTTTAATAAATTAGTAATTTACCATTATCTCAATACATAAAATAAATGTTGTAAATGTTATTAACAATAAAATATAAACTAATGATATCTGAAATCAACATGCAATCAAAATTGCTTTAAGATACAAATAAAAACAAATTATTTTCTATGATTTAAAATTATACATAGGCTCTCAAATTAACGAAATAAACTAATTATTATTGAAACATTTAGTGAATCTGCTAATTCTCGAATGTATAGTTATTTAACTTTTTAAATCTAATACTTAATTTTTTTATTTGTAATTTTTACTGTATAAGACTCTAATAAATTTAGGAGATTTGTCATTTCTTTCTATAGCTATAAATATATTGATTTATACAGATTAAAATTGCATGAAGGAATATCGCCTTCAGATTTTCACAGGTCTTTATTTACATATAAAGTATTTTTAGCCAAAAACATTATACTTAAAACATTTAAGCAAATCTGAATATTCAAGTTAAAACAGCATAATTGAACCTAAGTTTTGACCGATGTAATATAAAATAATAATCATTCATATTCCTCATTAGTTTTCTATAAGTTTAATTTAATATAGTTCAGGAATGATCTTTCTAATAGAATTCTTTACTTTATTTCAAAAGAAACAAGCCTCAAAGCCAATTTATTAATCATAAACTTTTGTAAAACTAGTTAATTAACAATATCGCTTTTTGTTTAAAAACACCGCATCTTCATTCAGATCTAACCCCGAAACTCGCTCCAATTGTTAATTTTTATACTATTGAAATATCCAATACTTCTTTTTACACTCATTGGTTCTAATTTCAGGATTGTAATTCTAAATCCTAAGTTAACTAAGGTAAGCGAAATGATAATATGTAAATCTATGGTTTATTTTTATTTAGTAATAAAATGGTTTTGGAGATCAATTTCTTCTAGAAGTTAAAAATAATCTCTGAAATTTTGAAAATATTTTACCAATATCTATTAAGAATTTAGCGTTTTAGTTGAATCTAAACTGATGATTGTCTAAAATGAACCAGAATAATGAGCTAATTTAACTACTCTTACACTGGTTAATGGTGCAGTTAACATAAAGTACTCTAATAACCTTGATGCTTTTATTGCTTCCTTTCCTGCTTACTCAATAATTGCTTGGTAGAATATTTCTAATAATTAATTGTTATATAATTGTTAGTATTGTTATAATGCACTTCTTATAATGCCTTACTAGTATTTCTAGTATTAATATATTAAATTAGTTTTAAAAATTAATTCTAGAAAGATCATGAATCTAACGCATATCATAAGTTAGAATAAATAGCAATTAAATCTTTAATAAGATTTATTTAAACATATATCTATAGTTAATTATATTTAAATCCATAAATAATGAGAAAGGCTAACAAGAGATTATACTTTATGTAATTTATAGTTTAATTCAATGATTTCCAATAATTAACTTAAATATTAAACTAAAAAAGTGAGCATTAAAAACAGAATTGGACTTAATATTATCAACTCCCCAATAAACTCCACTAGAACGAATACCATTATTAAAACAAATTAATGCCACTTCTAATTATAATATTTATGTGCTCTAATAAGTCCAATTCATAAATCTATGGATTTATTATATAGCTGCGAATATTTATATACTTAATATTCATAGTTATTTCAATATTTATATTTATTGATCCATCATTGATTTCAATTTAACACATAAACACATTTAATGGTGTTAAATCGTAAAAGAACAAGAAGAATAAAATAAAATAATAGAAATAAAACATAAAAAGTTACAACAATTTATTTGATTGTTTTGGATATGGTAATTTTTTAATGAAATTATACTTGAAGTTTTTCTTATCATTTTAATAGTCTAGACTTTTCACCGAATATTTTAACTGGACTGTTTTAAATAGGAACACTATCACTGGAAATATATTTCATCATATCAAGGTTTTAATTAGTTAAAAAATAAAAGATTCGACACATCACTATTTCCATTAAATTAAGTACTCAGAAGAATATATAAACAATAATATAGTTGAATATACAGGATTAATACCGAACTAGAGATTTACAATATTCTTAGACATCAGTAATTTTATCAAATATTAAATATAAACGGCAAAGGTGTTACATAATGAGTGTATATTACTAAATAAAAAGCAATAGCAGATCGAATATCACTATATAGTAATATATAGAATATATAAAATGTTTACATCAACTAATTAAATAAGCATATATATTAATCTTACATGTTTTAATTTTAAGAGTCTGAAACAAGAATGATAATAAAAACATAAGATGCTTCATCTTGAGCATTCGTAAATATTCTTAATCTCAATTATAACATAATAGTGTAGACTGTAAAACTGAAATAATTAAAAATTTTACTGATAAAAAGTCTATAAGAGGACATTTTAAATATTAAAATAAGATTTCTTTAAAAACTAAACAAATAAAATTGATTTAATCCAATCCATAAATTAAAGCAACATAATTTAGAGAATTTTAACATGATTAAATATAAATGGACTATTCATGAATAGTGGCATTTATAGAAATGGATTAATTTTATAGGATGTAGTTTAATAGATTAAAAAAACAAACATTTAATTATATTATAATAATAACAATGTTTCCCAGTTCACATTGTATAACTCCTTAAAATGTCAAATTTTATAGGCTATAGGTTTGAAAAGTGGCCTACAATACCTGATGCTTTTTTAACCTAGTTAGTTGGTCTAAGCCATAATTTGATTTTAGACTAGTCAAAATGAGATAATTTAACAATTTTCTACTGTATACATAAGGGTTTATCAATGCTAACATCAAAAAAATTATATTAAAACATCAACAAGATAGGTGTCGCTGTACTTAGCTCTATCTCTAAGAGTGATAACTATAATTCACATAGCCATAATGATGAAGATGATAAAATAATGGTTATTTATGGCAACTTTTTCATTAATTTAAATGGAACTAAATAAAATATCATGTCTGTTCGATCTCGAAAGTTTAAATCAATAACTATTACGATTAATTCTGATTAATAAATGAGTTTCTTAAGTTATATTTAAAATATTTCCTAATTAAATTTTAATAATATAAATTTTTCCAGATTAAAATTAATATACAATAAGCTAAAGTTGCTTGTCTACTCTATTGGCACATAATAATGAGTTTTTTCAACAATTTTCTTACATAAGCAACAATCTCAATTTATTGGTAAATTTAATCATAAAATTATAGTTTTATGTAATGCCAATAAGAGATAAGTATGAGTAATATTATTTAATAAATTATAGAGAACAATCATTAGTTTAATAAATTCAGCTTAGAATAACAATATAATATACACTAATCTGAAATATAAAATATAAATGATTATGAAAATTATTTAAAAAAGAATGTTTAATGACGAATCGTTATCTATTTTAGTGTAATTTAGTTAGTTATTAAATCTATTTTATTTTACTTACAATGAATTCAGCTAAATTGATAAATGTGTTATTATTTGCGATTAAATGCTTTAATTTTGAGATAAAGGTTTTAATATCTGTCATGTTTTATTATATTAAAATAAATTTACATAAAATTCTACCACCAATAGTCATGGATGACAAAAGAATACATTAAATAGAGAAATATATTGGGTACCAATTGGAAGATTAAGAACAGCAATTATTGGAGAAATCCCGACGACATTTCAAGTGTCATCATACCATAAGTCTGATAAAGCATTATGAAAAACTGCCAGTACTGGGTAGTATTATAGTTTGACAGAGGATCCAAGAGGTAAGATATCAACGATTCAAGGAAGTAAATAGGGAGTTTGGCGTAATCTAGAAATTAGAGAAGCAGTTGAACGAATTAATGCAGTGAATTATGGGACTAACCTACAAAGTGGAGAAGTTACTTTTCAAACACGCTGTAAAATAGGTAAAAGATCCTCATAATTGCGGGGTATTATCCCTGTTGATCACAAACCACTTAGCCCTAAAAAATTCTGTATAACCAATATTTCAGATACCCTCAAAGGATTGGTTAAACATGGAAAGGTACTACCTGATGTTCAACCTGGAAGTTGGGTTTAACAAGATGTAGAGTGTAAAATCATGACTCACCATCAAAGAAGAAGCAGAGAAGAATCTGGAACAAAAGAGCTTGATGTTCTGGATAACTAAGTAGACTTGGAGATGGGCCCAGAGTATGTTTGTCTGGGTTTACCAAGAGGAATGATGAGAAGAAATGGTCTTGAGGAAGGAGTGGCATTCAGAACTAGAGCAGTAATAATTTGAGAGATTCAAAGTCAACTTCATCGACCGAAATTTGTGGCATGTCAGAGTTTTAGAATGTGCTATTTAGCGATAAATCCAGCCAATCACCAATTAAAGGAGGACAATCCAGATTTGTCATGAATTGGGGGACTAACAAGATCATTTCAAGTAAAATAACTGGAGATGCAGATGACAACATCAGAAAGGAAGATTGTGCTATAGATAACGAAGAAGAAATGAGAAAATATTTAGAATTGAGTGAGCAGAGTACTACATTAATTGCACCTATCTTTAGAGTAGCTCTTAGTAATCACACTTATTTATACTAAGTAGATTTTATTTCGTAATTTTGATTTATTTAAAATTACTAACCAAATAAATAACTAACTAAATTTACATAAATTTAAAATGTTTGTAAAAATTATACAAAAGACCATCATAGAAATGGCAAATCTTCAAAAAAAGGGGATCAATGTCCAATTTGTTTTAGTTTTCTAATAAATAGTTAAATAGGAATTATTAATAT
>ARYC01011491.1:0-12367 GCA_000711775.1 Oxytricha trifallax
TTTCTTCTCAACTGAGTCTATCTTGAAGAGACACATCAAAGAGGTACACTCTGGTAGAGCTAAGATCTACTTCAAGCATGATAAAGTAGATGGTAGATATTAATGCACTACCTGCAAGAAGTCTTATACTCACTCAGCTAAAGTAAAGAGACATATGCAAAAGCATCATTTAAGCGAATTTCTGATTAAAGATGAGGAAACATAAAAGCTTGTACCTGCTAAAAGAAAAAATAACTCTCTTGAGTCACAAAAAGAACAGTAGGATAGACTTAAGAGATAGAAAGCGGTTTGAGTCAATGAACCAACCAGCAAATGGTATGTATATAGCATGCTTATAAGAGAGAGCAATGTATATACCTGCATTTAAATGCAGTCGAAATAAGCAGCTGAATTGAAAACTATTTGAATATTGACGTACCTAACAAGGTAAAACTTATAGTTGTTGTTGAATTCGTTTACAAGGTATATCCATTCAAGTATCTCATTAAGAACGAGCAATATTAAAATGAGTTTGCAAATGAATACATAGTACTGAGAGAGACTTAGAAAAGATAATGCAAGAACTTAGCTAAGCTCGACGGAGTTATACTTGGTCATGGTTTTATAGCTTTGAGACTTAAGAAGTTTGAAATGACTCTAAGAGAGTATCTCTACCATAATAGATATCCTGATGATTTGAATGAGATACTCAAAGATATGACTAAGGGTGTGAAGGAGCTCCATGATCTAGGGTATGTTCATAGAGATTTGAAGCCAGAAAATGTAATGCTAAAACTCTGCCCTTTAGAAGTAGTAGTCATAGATTTCAACAGAGCAATAAGACAAGAGATAGTGACTTTAGCTAAGGTTTTAGGCACTCCAGGATACTTCCTATAAGAGAGAAATGGACAAATGGCTCTGTGTAATGGGATGTTTGGGCGGTAGCTGCAATTATCTTAGAGTGCGATATGGAAAGTATGTCATACTTTGGAACAAAACATGAGAAATAATCAATAAGTTTGGCTGCTAAACATATTAAGCAAGATGAAATATGCAATGAAATTAAGAAGAAGTTGATAGGTCATCGTAAAAGCTCCAGCATATCCAAGATAACATTAGATGATATACTAGAACAACTACAGACTGCTAAATTCAAGAGGTATCTAAAGATAAGCAGATAAAATTTGTTTGAATTAAGTACAGTAATACTCATTAAATATTCATTAAATTCATAAAAAACCTGCGTTTTCTCTACTAACCCCAATAAGACCCCAAATATACCCTACAAATCAAAGCACTTATAAACCTCATTAAGGGGTTTTGGGGTTTTGAATGGACCAGGTGTTTAGTTGAAACCACCAGATTACGATTGATTCTTTTTCATTTTTATTTTCTTTGAATTAATAAATATATTTAATATTTCATTCATAAAATATTCATTCATTATCAAATAATAATATATTTCTAATAATTCCAAATTAATCTATAAATAGAAACTGAGATGTTAATTATATTTCAGAAATCAAGAAAATATATTAAGTTGAGTAAATACTACTAATTTAAAGTTTAATGATTTATTATACCAAATAAGATATTAAGTATGAGAACAATTAACTAGAATAGACTAATTTTAGAAAACCTAGATCATTATTTTGGTTTATTAGAGTTAAAGATTAATTTTTAATTCCTCAATTATTTCAAATTACCTAATCTAACCTTAATAAATTATATAGACATATTGATTAAATGCAGGGTAATTTAATCCCTGGTATTATATTTTTATTTAAGGTATTTATGTTATTAGTGATGTGATATATTTTGACATTAATCATACAAACATTTTATATAAAATAGACACATCTTATGATATCCATTATTTTTTCACTATTATTTGCAACATCCTGTTTCTCTTTCAAATTAACTACTACTACCCAATTTGATAATTTATCTAAGTTACGATAGAGTCTCACGTAACTGGAGTAAAAGGATATGAAAAGAAATTAGAAAAATTATTAATACTTTTTTTATTTAACAATTTATTCAATTCAAACATAGTTTAATTCTTTTTTATATATTCTAGATATATTTTAATGAAAATTTTCTTTTCTCAATTAAATTAAAATTAAATATTAAAGAGATGACAATAGACTTTTATACAATAATTAATTTTAATTTGGGAAAAAGTTTCCTGCCATGAAGTGCTATAAATACCTAAGAGGAGGAAGTTTCCAGCTCCCGTAAGTAGTTTCCTGCCTTCCACATAAAAACATTTATTTTTATAATTTTTTAGACAAAATCTAAATTTTCAGTAATATTATAATAATTCATATTTAACATCCAGTTTTATATTCCATGAAAAAATTATAAAATATTTTATCAAAGTAACACATATTATTTAAAAAAATAATAAGAGTAAAATATTTACAATATATAATAAGACAATACATATTTAAAAAGCTTTAAATTATATTAAAAGTGTTTTTTTCAAAGAGTTAATTTAAATTATAAATATTAATGTTGGGGCAGGAAACTTCCGTAGGGGACAGTAAATTCCCTCCCCACTTTAATTTTAATACAGGCTCAAATAAATATTAAAAAATTAGGTTTATTTTTTATTACTTATCTTACTATTATTGAATAAAAGAAGGTTTAAATATTTTTTTTTCGCCAATTATTAAAATAATAGTAATATCTTAAAAATTAAATAATTTTTTAAATCAAAATGACTGAATATAATAATCAATTAATTAACTATACTATAAAAAGATATCAATAAAAAAAATAAAATGAGGGTAAAACTAAACATTATCTTGATTTAATTAAATACCACTATGAAATGAAAATATTTATTAAAATATTAATTTAGAAATGCTGTTTTTATTTTATTAAATAAAAATATTTATTTATATGTTTTTTAGATTGTTTACTTCCACATATTTGATGTTTAGCTAATTTATACTTATTAATTGCTTATCCAAGAATAATTATGTAAAAATAATTGTAGCTTAAAATATTTTTTTCTATAATTGTATAAAGATTATTGATTAGATTGTTTTTTTTAAATCAATATTTCTTAAATTTTGCTAATTGCCAATCAATAATTACTAGATTGAAGACAAAAGTTGACTACAGTGCTTTAATTAAAAAAGGTGCAGTTTGGAAAGACCCCAGTTTCAGTTATAGCGATGATAATTTAATAAATAATTATGAAAGCTATTTGCATCCATAAAAGGTAAATTCCTTAGGTTTTTATTATATTATATAATTTTTATGATGCCTTTTATTTCCCGAAATATACCAATTAAGGACAACCATTTTAAAATCCTAGCACTTACCAAATTGATAGACCAAAAAACAGAAATGCAAAACTTTCACTTTTTGGCAACTAAAAACAGCCAGGGCCTTTGGATATTCGACAAGGTCAGCTTGGAGATTGTTATTTTTTAGCTTCTTGTTCTGCCATTACTGAGTATCAGCAGAGAGTAATGAACGCATTTGTAACTTAAGAATTCAATTCAGCTGGTGTTATTGTTGTCAGAGGATATATTCAAAACCCCAAAACCCCTTAATGAGTTTTATATGTGTTTTGATTGATGAGGGTAATGTTGGGGATTAGGGTTTCTTTTGATTTGTTTCATTTTTGTTGTTAGATTCAATGTTATTTATTATTTTCAAGGTTAAGATACTTAATATTTATTTTTTACCATCACTACATCTACATAAATGCTATGAAAAAATTATTTCATTACGAAAATTTTAATGATAGTACAATAATTGTTTGCTTTACTTATTTAATTAGAATAGCTAATTTTATGAAAGCATCTTCTTTTAATTCTTAGGAACCCCATTTTATTTAATGTTTGGTACCAACTTAGAAAAAATTCAAATTGGTACTGGTACCAATTAGGTTTTGAACCATTTTGGAAATTTTACATTAAAACCTCATTAATTTAAAACTAGGTACTAATTAAGTTTTAGTACTATTAAATTGAACCAATTAAAATTTAACAAATTTAATACCGGTACTAATTAAATAAAACAAATTTAGTACTAATTTAATGGAATTTAATTGGTTAAAATGGAAATCTATCTCTGAAATTTGATACAGTTTGTGCAAACTTTCTCCATTTCTCTTTACAGGTGACCTCCTATAAGATACCCATATTTGATAGGGGTCCTAAAATTAATAGAAATAAGAAATACAAAATTTTAAGATTATATCCATTTATAATACTTCTGGATCTAAATCATTACATGATTGTTGATATCAATCACCTTAAAATAACTCATTTTATACATATTTTTCATTTAAATTTTACTTATGTTACCAAACTTTTTTCTATTGGAAAAAAATATGATAATAAAGAACGCAAGCTAGAAGGAATGAAAGTGTTGAATTTATTTTGAAAATAACTTTATGTGAAAACTTCAAAAATATTTTTGCATAAATGCCAATTTTTAAAAAAGATGCAATCATCTAAATTGATAAAAACGATCAGGAAAAGTTATAACATATGAAAAAAATGTAAAACAGATAAAAATGTCTCTCAAACTTCTCTTTTTTTAATAAAAATGCTATAACATGTAAATAAATATGAAAACATATAAGTTGAGTATTAAAATGATCACAATCTTAAATTTTCAAAATTTCATAACTAGAGTAAAAATGATACTTCCTTGCTCAAATAAACCCTAATCCCCAACATTACCCTCATCAATCAAAACACATATAAAACTCATTAAGGGGTTTTGGGGTTTTGATTCTAGGGCAACCCACTGATATAGTAGTTGATGATACACTCGCTTTCAGCACATCTGCAACTTCCAAGGGGGAACTACTTTATGATATGGCTCCATCTTCAAATGGTCTATGGGCAGCATACCTCGAAAAGGTGTGGGCCAAGGTCATGGGTAATTTTGAAGTCATAGAAGGTGGCTGGTCAGAAGAAGTAATGCAATTTTTAACTGGAGCTCCCACTTTAACATACGTGAAAGACTATAATGGTTTCACTAGCGCTGATGACGTGTGGAATGTAATTTCTAATTCAGACAATGCTAGGTATATTATTATGGCTGGTACACCTGGTTAGGGCAATGATCAAGATATTCTATCAAATGGTCTCGCAAAAAGTCATGCATATACTTTATTAGAAGCATACATTTATCGATTTTTTAGAATTAGTGAATTGAAGTAATAAGATTCTAATTTTATTATACTTAATAAATGAATAAGATATCTGTTTAAACGAAAACCCCTCAACCCCTCACCACCCTTAACGAGATAACCGATTCCCATACCCCCCACCCACATCTAACGAGATCCCTCCCCACCCTCCATACCTCCCCAACCCCATCCCCACCCCCAACCTATTTTATAATAAAAAAATATAATTTACAAAATCTTTTATAAATGAGAATTTTAAAAATTTATTGATTGAATAATTATTTTATTTATAATTAAACCTTAATAATTTTAATTATATTTAAATTATTAACAATGATTAATTTATAAAATTCTCATTTATAAAAGATTTTATAAATTATTATATTATTTTATTATAAAATAGGTTGGGGGAGGGGAGGGGGTATGGGGAAGGGTATCTCGGTTAGAACAGATATCCAATAATTATTTACAACAATTGACACATAATAGTTTTGGAATTTAATTTTACAAATTTTAATTATACACATTTAAATTAGATTTAATTATACAGCTATATAGTAATCATGTTAATATTTATGAAATGTTCATTCTAATTAAATCTGATTGTATTATTTTATTACAGATTTCTTCTTTATAATGGAGTATATATTTATATATTTAGAAAATAAGGGTTCAATTACAATAAATAATTTAGAAGAGAGAAATAGGTGTAAATTAACATATATTTTTAAGAAAAGTTTTGGTTTCTCAATTTAATTAAATAATCTAAATCTATAGAAAAATTTGATCATTTTAAAGACAAAATATTTTAATAAATATAGATATAAAATGGTGTAATAAAATTATAATAAGAATGTTTTTCATTAAAAATTGATAAAATATTAATAACTATAATTATATAATTCATAATTATTTCATTTAATGAATACAATTTATGCTTATTTAATAATTATGTTCTACAATTCACTTAATGCAAATAATTTTGGTAATTCTGAAAGAATAAAATGGCACGATTAAAGCAAGATTATTTAAAATGAGAAATCCATGGGGCAAAGATGGGAAATACAAAGGTTAATACAATGATAATGACCCAATTTGGACCCAAGGAAACTACGCATCCTAGGTAGGATTTTAAAAAGCGGATGATGGATTATTTTTCATAACCGCTGAGGAATTCTACGATAGTTTTGATGCGTACAGCATTGCATTTTATTCTGATTCCTATCAGATTTCTGCAAACACGGTTTATGGTGATAACGGAAAAGGCTATAAATTTGACTTTAGTTTGCCTAGTGATGCTGAGGGCTACATGGGGATAGATTACTACAGTAGTCGAATGTATCCTCCTGGCTGTAAAACTAAAAGTACAATGGGTTAAATGATCATATCTTATAATGGCTCAATGATCTTAAATTCTCGAATGGATACACAGGATGATGACTACTATAGTTTCTTAAAAGCAAAATGGCGTGCTGGAAAATATACAGTTTTCTATAGGACTACTCAATCAAAACCCCAAAACCCCTTAATGAGTTTTATATGTGTTTTGATTGATGAGGGTAATGTTGGGGATTAGGGTTTCTTTTTGATTTGTTTCATTTTTGTTGTTAGATTCAATGTTATTTATTATTTTCATGGTTGAGATATTTAATAATTTATTTTTTACCATCACTACATCTACATAAATGCTATGAAGAAAATATTTCATTACGAAAATTTTAATGATAGTACATTAATTGTTTGCTTTGCTTATTTAATTAGAATAGCTAATTTTATGAAAGCATCTTCTTTTAATTCTTAGGAACTCCATTTTTTAAAATGTTTTGGTACCAACTTAGAAAAAATTCAAATTGGTACTGGTACCAATAGGTTTTGAACCATTTTGGAACTTTTCAATTAAAACCTCATTAATTTAAAACTAGGTACTAATTAAGTTTTGGTACTATTAAATTGAACCAATTAAAATTTAACAAATTTAATACCGGTACTAATTAAATTAAACAAACTTAGTACTAATTTAATGGAATTTAATTGGTTAAAATGGAAATCTATCTCTGAAACTTGATACAGTTTTTGCAAACTTTCTCCATATCTCTTTACAGGGTTGACCTCCTATAAGATACCCATATTTGATAGGTGTCCTAAAATTAATAGAAATAAGAAATACAAAATTTTAAGATTGATATCCATTTATAATACTTCTGGAACTAAATCATTACATGATTGTTGATATCAATCACCTAAAAATCACTCATTTTATACATATTTTTCATTTAAATTTTACTTATGTTACCAAACTTCTTTCTATTGGAAAAAAATATGATAATAAAGAACGCAAGCTAAAAGGAATGAAAGTGTTGAATTTATTTTGAAAATAACTTTATGTGAAAACTTCAAAAATATTTTTGCATAAATGCCAATTTTTAAAAAAGATGCAATCATCTAAATTGATAAAAACGATCAGGAAAAGTTATAACATATGAAAAAAATGTAAAACAGATAAAAATGTCTCTCAAACTTCTCTTTTTTTAATAAAAATGCTATAACATGTAAATAAATATGAAAACATATAAGTTGAGTATTAAAATGATCACAATCTTAAATTTTCAAAATTTCATAACTAGAGTAAAAATGATACTTCCTTGCTCAAATAAACCCTAATCCCCAACATTACCCTCATCAATCAAAACACATATAAAACTCATTAAGGGGTTTTGGGGTTTTGAATGGGATAAAAATGATGTCAAAGATTTTGGATTTAGGACATACTTCCCATGGAAGTTAAACATCTCAATGGCTCCTTATGACTGCAGCAAAATTTTTACATGAACTTGAATTGTATGTCTATTCTAGCATTAGTAGTTTTAAATAATTAGTTTTAGTACTTAAATCTCTGACTAATCTTGAGATTAGCTAATTAAATTATATTTTAAGTAAACTGCTTAGAGTTATTTATTATAAATATTCTCCAAATTAGAGCAACTAAGTATAAAAAAAATATTTATAAGTATGTAGTAATTATGATCAAATGATTTGATAAATATTATAATAAGCTAAGTTTAATTTAATGGGAGAGTGTAAGTCCTATACCTTTGGCACTCGAATTTGTGTCCCTTATTATTTGATTTTAAATTTTTTGCATAAATATTCAATAACCTAAATTTTGTTATAGCAAATTCAAAGCAACAGAAAGATGTGAATTTCAATCGGTTACCCTCACTTGTAAAAGAATGGGATAAATCAAACTAGGAAAATATTAATTTATATTAGAAGACAATTATTCAGAGTTCCGTGCTTGGCAATAATAAGAGCAACATTAATGACTAAAACTAATACTTTCTTCTAAATAATCAAGGCAAAAAGGATTTTAAAGTGCGTACTGATGGCAACAATATGATTAAGAACTACCTGAATAACATATTTATTGATGACAACTAAAGAGAGAGACTCTTGCATAAAAATGAAGATTTCTATGACAATTAAGATGAAAGCCAGAGCACCGAGCACAATATTATGCAAAATTAGTAATAATAGTATGATAAAGAGGGTTAAGCAAGTAACGACTATAGTATCAATGAATTAGATGATGAACAGACCTCTGCCTTAGAAATGAATATAAATACATACTAAGATTAAAATGATGACATTAGATCTCTTAGAAAGAAGCGCAAGAGTGGAGCAAAGACTGAATTCGATTGTAAGTGTCCATAAATCTTAAACCTATTGATTATAATAATCAAATATCTAAGAATACATTTGAATGAATTTATTATAAATATTATAGTAAAAAGCTTTCAATAAATAGAATAAATAATTAATCATAAAAATCAAAATCCATTAGTATTGATAATATTCTATGCAATTATTTTCCTTTTTTTAGCTTAAATGAATTGTTAGGTTTTATCTTTTTACGACATTTTGAGATCTGATTATATTTATTGTTTGTATAGTGATGTCAAATCCTATAAACAGTCCAACTCAAAGAAACAGCAGACTGGAATAGAATAGAGAGTAATTGAAAGAATATCTGAAACGCTCATCAATTGTAGAGGAGGATGATAGAGAAGACTAAGAGAGACAAAAGTTTAGATAAATTTACAAATCAAACGTAAAATCAATCACTTCTTATAATGTTAAAGACATCGAGTAATAAAGAACTGAGTCATTCAGAGAAAATTTAGACAACTCAGAATTCAAGAAATATATGTAATAAATGAGTAAGAAGAAAGCTAAGTAATCCCTAAAAGATATATTATCCATTATTAATAAAATGATTTAAGAATTACTCTCTTTTTGTTTATAATAATAATCTTATATTAAAAGTTTAGAAAAGTATAAAAACGAATACTTAGTTGTAAAAAAATACTTTATAAATTCTATGTGTTAAAAGTTATGTAAGATTTATTACATTATTCCTTTTTTGCTAATTTAAAATAAATTAAGTTATCTTACATTATATTATTTACCCTCTATCTTTTTTTTATGGGTGTTTAACTTTCGATAACTCAAAAGCTTATGAACAGAAAAGATATGTTCCTCAATAATAATAAAAACATGAAGAAATCTGGGAGACTTACTAAGAAAGAAGTGAATAAGCTATAGAAAGAGGATTTAAACATAAGAAAAATTGAATTACAATAAAAAGCTTAAGAACGTAAAAAGAAGCTTGATAAAGATAATTTCTTGAAAATTACAAGAGACCAGATGATGACAAATGTTTGCTAAATTATATTTAAGCATATAGAAGCAGCTTAAAAGTTTATAGAGAAGCCAACTGAGGCTGCCATGCTTTTTCATGAACATAATTTTGTAAGGCATGAATGGATCATCTAATCAACAAGTGGCTACTCAAGCACAATGCCACTGTTTTTATATGTTCTTGAAGATATTGAATATGTTGAGAAACCAGCTGCAGAGGGTGACTTAATATTATTTATGAGGAAGATATTCGAAAAAATGCAACTGGCAACAGAGTGCATTATTATATCTCTAATTTATCTGGAGAAAGTAATGATAGGGGGAGGTGTAGAAATAAGATACTGTAACTGGAAACCCTTACTGTTTATTACTATTCTAACATCTTCTAAGTTCTGGGAGGATATCAAGTAAGCAAATTAATATAATTAAGCTAACTTTTTAGTTTTTGGAACGTTGACTATGTTGAAGCAATAGGCTTGTATTCTCTGAAATCCATTAATCGGTTGGAGAGTCAGTTTGTGTCTCTGTGTGATTATAACTTATTCGTTAGCGCTGAACTCTATACTTAATACTACATGGCTGTGCGAGAGATTAATAATCCAATCTATTC
Source organism: Oxytricha trifallax (assembly GCA_000711775.1). NCBI lineage: Eukaryota > Ciliophora > Spirotrichea > Sporadotrichida > Oxytrichidae > Oxytricha > Oxytricha trifallax. The sequence goes on from ARYC01011491.1 coordinate 10,452, forward strand.
TACCCAATAGAGCATGCCTGGCAAACATTTTAATAGATTTAAAGGAGGCAATGAAATTGAATAACATCAAGAAGCTTAAACAGTTTAACAGCCTAGGTTTAAAAAGCTAGATTCAACATATACTCAAGGTGTTGTATAAGGACAAGAGGATTTCTTTGGCAGTGATACCAGAAAATCTGAATATAATAAGTAGCAAATTAACACATTAGGCGATACCAATAAGTAAAGATCACTACCTGTCTTAGTTTTACAAAATTCAGGAGGCACCAGAGGACCTTAATACCCTGCTATATAAATGAACGTCAGTATCTTTAAAAATGATGCAGAAAAAATTATAGAAGAAACTATTGAAGAGAGAAGAAGAGAGTCTTAAAATAGTTTAGGGAATAGTAATGGATTTTTACCTCGCAGTAGTGGTTCTGGAAGTAAAAGTAATTCACTAAAAATTAATAATAAGCATATCCACAACTTACATAATCATCTCGGATCAAATGATCCATACCTTAAACTTCACTCAAAAGTAGATAGAAATAGATTCTTAAGTCACGAAGTAGATATAATATAAGAAGAAGATGAGACAACGCCAACACCAATCCATCACATAAATTAAAGAAGTTGATTAATTTTAATATAGTTTAATATTAAGTATTAGTTATTTCTAATTAAAAGAAAGCATCTAACATTTACATACTCTGTTTATTCATCAATCTAAATGAATAATGGCAATCATACTTAAATTGTGTCATTTTTTATATGCTACTCTTATGTTTCCACCGTTTTTCATGCTATCAAAAGTTGACTGTGGAGCAAGTTCAGATGTTGAATTTAGTTGGCTTTATTTGAGACTTTTGTTTTAAAATGAAGATCTTAGTGGATGAGGTTGCAGTCCTCCCTACCTGACATTTATAAAATATATATTTAATGAAATTTAATTCTCTAAATTACTTATTAATTCTTGAGCTACTTTGCTGCAAGTGAAAAGTTTGAATTGTTTGAAAAATTTTAGTTTTTATTTATTGATATCTTAATATTTTTATCATTTCTTGATTGGCTTGTTCTCTATTAACTGTGACTGTCTCTACCAATACCTCCATTCAAAACCCCAAAACCCCTTAGTGAGGTTTATAAGTGCTTTGATTAGTAGGGTATAGTTGGGGTCTTATAGGGGTTAGTAGAGAAATTAGGCAAATTTGCAAAATAAGAAATAGAAATTAGCGAAATTTAGGGTCTATTTATGATGAGTAATATTTAGATTTACTGCTAAAGCTTAAGTATGGTACGAGTATTAATATAGATTAAGTCAAACCAGTATTTAATTATGCAGCTATAGCAAAGCTCTTACACAAGAGTGCCTCTACTGTTAGGTATCACTGCATGTTAGCTGTTTAGCATTTTTATTCTGGTACTTGAAAGCATCCTGCTAGAAAATAAAAGTTCTCACAGCACCATATTGACTACCTCTGTGACTCTAAGACTTTAAAGTATTGGGCACACTATCCTCTTGACTAGCGAGCTGTAATGTTTCATCGCAAGTTTCCTGACATGCGTATCTCTCCTTAGACTGTAGCCAACATTTATAGAAGAAATGGTATTACTTTCAAGACTGTCAACAGAGTGAAGAGAGTGATTGATTTTACAGTGCCATTTTATAGTAATAATTTAAACTATATATATATGATTAAATGCAGAGAGCTATTACTAATAACATCTAGTTCATACACGCTGATGAAGCTGTATTCACCTTTAACACCTTTATTAATAAGTCTTGGTCTAAGAAGTATGATAATATAGAAGTCTATGATTAAAAAGTGAAGGTAGTCACCCATTCAATTTTAGCTGGTATAAGTGAAGATTCAGGCTTAGATAGTTATGTTAATCACCCTCGCTCTATCAAGCGAGAGTAGTATATAGAGTTC
>ARYC01011492.1:0-12505 GCA_000711775.1 Oxytricha trifallax
ACTCTAAGACAATAAAGTATTGGGCTCACTTTCCTCTTGACTAACAAGCTGTAATGTTTCATCGCAAGTTTCCAGACATGCGTATCTCTCCTTAGACTATAGCCAATATTTAGAGACGAAATGGTATTACTTTCAAGACTATCAACAGAGTTAAGAGAGTGATTGATTTTACAGTGCCATTTTATAGCAATAATTTAAACTATATATATGATTAAATGCAGAGAGCTATTGATAATAACATCAAGTTCATACATGCAGATGAAGCTGTGTTTACGTTCAACACTTTTATTAATAAGTCAAGGTACAAGAAGTATGATAACATAGAAGTTTATGACTAAAAAGTAAAGGTAGTCACTCATGCAATTTTAGCTGGTATAAGTGAAGATTCAGGCTTAGAGAGTTATGTGATTCACCCTCGCTCTATTAGGCGAGAGTAGTATATAGAGTTCCTACATAAGCTCAGAGAGAAGTATAGCAACCAAGAGATCATCCTGTTTGTTGATAACCTATCAGTTCATAAGACTAAGGAGTCTAAGAAAGCTTATGAAGACCTAAACATAACTCCTGTATACAACGTTCCCTACAGCCCTTAATTTAATGGAATAGAATTCTACTGGAGTTAAATAAAGACTCACTACAAGAAGCTTCTGCTGTATCATCTTATGCATGACTTGCCCCTCGATACAGTAGACTTGATTCAAAGCTGCTGTAAGAGAGTGAGCGTAGATAAGACAACAATTTGTGCAAGAAAGGGAAGAATGAATGTTTATAAATAAGTTTTAGATTTAAACGAATGAATATATTCACATATTAAACTGGCCCATAAATGGGTTTGGCTTCTCTTTCTTCTCCTCTTCTTATGGCTTGTTTGGGCCCATATTTATTCTCTTGTGCCAGCTCCTGCATCTATGTTTATTTCATCTGGCTTTTAAGCATCTTTATAAAGTCTCTTGCTCACTTCATGAATTATCTGTGACTTTCTCTCTCTATGAACCTTAGCATGCTCTTTCATAAGATATATACCAGTGCCAGATTTTCCTACAAAGTTATATGTCAAAGGTTACTTGAAAGATAAGGATGCTTCTTAAGTTCCTCTAGCCAAGCTGAGCTTATAAGAATGCCTTGCTTCTTCTAGTCTTCAGGAGAATAGAATATCGTTTCTTATGTGCTTCTTCAATAATTTCTCTGAGATACTCCTCTTTTATTGTACCAAGAACACCAAAGAAAAAGTTCCTCTCTGGTAGTTTATTAGAGAGTTTTTTCTTAGTAGAAAGGTAAACTACCACTTCCTCATCTTACATGGCATCCTCATAAAGATTAGTGACTAAAATCTCAGGGTAGTTCGGAATTTCGATTAGTTTAATCTCTTTATTTTTAAAATCTTTCTTCTCCTCACAAAGTATTGCTTTCAAGAATGAAATTTTGGTACCTTCCATCGTAGGAAGGAATAAACCAACTGTATAATATGTTAATAATCATCTATTTATCCTACCATGTAAAGTTAGGTATCGATAGAGATCTTCCTTACTTCTGAATCTTGATATCATTTCTTGAGCCTCGACTCTTTTCATTTGATCATTGAGTGATTCCATCTTTGTTCCTCTTCCTATTAATGAATTTCAAATTATAACTCATAGACTTCTGGATCCTATTGTTTAAAATCTTACTATTAAATATGGGCATCTTATAGGAGGTCAACCCTGCAAAGATACGTGGAGAAAGTTTGCAGAAGCTGTAACAAACTGCAGAGATTGAGCTCCATTTTTATCAATTTAGTTCCATTAAATTAGTACTAAATTTGTTTAAATTTAATTAGTACTGCTACTAAATTCGTTTAATTTTAATTGGTACCAATTTAATAGTACCAAAACTTAATAAGTACCTAGTTTTTAACTAATGAAGTTTTAATGGAAAAGTTCCAAAATGGTTCAAAACCTAATTGGTACCAGTACCAACCTGAAATTTTTTCTAAGTTGGTACCAAAGTTAAAAATATTAAGCATGAATTTAGAAAATTTATAGTTATAAACTTAGTATAAATATGATGTCTAACGCCTAAGAATCACCCATTGTTGTTGCAGTACCAACTCCTATACAAAGTTACTATAACTAGAGAGGTTATTAGAGCTTTATAATAGAAATTTAAATTTGAATTTAAACATGGCGGCTAACTTAAATCGCAAAGCAGTCTCTCTTGGCAGTGGATAATCTTAGCTATACTTTGGATAAACTAAGAAGCCAGAGATCATATACATTGAAAAGGAGCCAGAGCTTAAAGCTCTTGAGTTTGAATCAGAGGTGTTTGTTCTAGAAATAAATATCAGGAAGCAGAGAGAAGAGATAAGTATTTAAACGCTAATCGAAGATGTTGAGGAGTTAAAAGAACATCTCCCACTAGAAAAGATTAAAGAATTTTAATGTGATGAATGCTAAAATTTCTTCTCAGCTAATTCGAGCTTGAAGAGGCACATCAAAGAGATGCACTCTGGGAGAGCTAAGATATATTTTAAGCACTAAAAGGTCGATGGCAGGTATTAGTGCACGACTTGCATGAAGTCTTACACTCACTCAGCTAAAGTTAAAAGACACATGCAAAAACATCATTTAAGTGAGTTTTAATGCAAGATAAAGAAACATAAATACTTATACCAGCCAAGAGAAAGTCCAATACTGTAGAGTCTTAAAGAGAGCAGGAAGAGAGACTTAAGAAGCAGAAACGTTTTGAGTCAATGAACCAACCAGCTAATGAATTATATATAGCATGCTTGTAAGAGAGAGCTATGTATATACCTGCATTAAATGCAGTAGATCTCAGTTTTTGCATTGACAACTATTTACATATTGATGTGCCTAACAAGGCAAAACTCATAGTAGTTGATGAGTATGCTTATAAAGTATATCCTTTCAAATATCTGATTAGGAACGAGCAGTATCAAAATGAGTTTGCCAATGAATACATAATACTAAGAGAGGCTCATAAAAGGTAATGCAAGAACTTGCTTAAACTCGATGGAGTTATTCTTGGACATGGTTTTATTGCACTACGACTTAAGAAATTTGAAATGACTCTAAGAGATTATCTCTACCATAATAGATACCCAGATGACTTGAATGAGATACTCACGGAAATGACCAAGGGTGTGAAAGAGCTGCATGATCTAGGGTATGTTCATAGAGATTTGAAGCCAGAAAATGTAATGCTAAATCTCTGTCCTTTAGAAATAGGAGTCATTGATTTCAATAGAGCAATAAGGTAAGAAATAGTGACTTTAGCTAAAATGCTAGGCACACCTGGGTACTTCCCAATAAGAGAGAAGTGGACTAATGGCTCTGTTTAGTGGGATGTCTGGGCGGTAGCAGCAATTATTTTAGAGTGCGATATGGAAAGTATGTCGTACTTCGGAACAAAGCAAGAAAAGTAATCAATAAGCATGGCTGTTAAACATATAAAGCAAGAAGATGTATGCACTTAGATCAAGAAAATGGTTGAGATAATCATAGTAAGAGCTCCAGCATATCCAAGATCATCATTAGAAGATATACTTGAAACATTAAAGAGAGCTAAGTTCAAGAAATACCACAAAGATAAGCAGATAAAATTTGTTTGAATTAAGCACATTAATACTCATTAAATATTCATTAAATTCACATAAAACTTGCGTTTTCTCTACTAACCCCAATAAGACCCCAACTATACCCTACAAATCAAAGCACTTATAAACCTCACTAAGGGGTTTTGGGGTTTTGACTGTTTTTCAGATTGAATGATAAATTGGTCTGTATAAGTTAGTAATTTAAATGCTTCTGGGTCATCCTTTATAATACCTACACCTGGGGGATATATCCTCTTATTTGTGGGATGTCTGTCATTAGTTAGAACCATTTGTCTGTAGGTTCAGTTTATAGATCTTTATTTTCTAAGACTATTATTATCTTAGTTTCATCTAGTTTGCTCCAAAATAGTAGGCTTTGGTATATGATGGGTATTTTGAGAGTATTATTGGTCTAACTCGAGGCAAAATTTTTCTCAATGTCAAGATCACCATAGACATTTGTGGGGAGGGTATGTTGTAGCATTATAATAATCTTTTTTATTTAAATCTCAGTCCAGTATTGGTCTGTTACTAGTCCTTTAATGTCTTTTGCTTCCATGTATATAAATTTTAAATCTTTAATTGATTATGTTAATTTATTATATATTTAATGGTAAGTGCGTCATTAGTTTAAGTTGACATGTCATTAACAAAGTTTTTCGGTTTTTCAAGTTACGCACTTTGTTAAACTTTTGAAAGAGCCTTTTCCTATAAAATTTAGAACTCATCTTTCATCTTCAACATCTTAAGTGTTTATTTTTGTTGAGGATTGAGAAAAACTTTTCGCAGATTCTCTGTTTTCCTTCTTAACAAGTTTTTTCTCTCTATTGGTTCAAAGACCATAAGTAAATTTAGTAAGATCTGGTCTGTTTGTAGGTATTGAGAAAGTCTTATTATACCTGAGATATGAGCAGTATTTAGTGGTAGTCTAGTGTGCCACTCTTTGATTTTTAACACGTGTTAAATATTTAGAGGATTTGTAAAAGCGAGAGTTAGCGCTGTGAAGATAGATTAAATAATTGTTAGTTGTAGCTCCTGGCTAGTAGTGAAGCATTGTATCTAATTATCTACCTAGAGATCTAAGAGGTCTTAAAGATTGAAAGCTTCTTTGTATTGTGAAATCCTAAACTAGGCATGGCGGAGTTTTTGGATAAGCTCCTATTTGATAGTAGAATTGTACTTTTTGAGTCTGTTAAAGAACCTTATAATCAGGATTCTATGATTTCTAGAGGTCTTATAAAATCAAGTGCAATAGGCGTAAAGACAATTTTTACAATTATTTAAATTATTTTCTTAACTAGCAAGAAAAATTTTGGGGTTTTAAATTCAAAAAATATGCATTTAACTTTTAAATAAAAAATATTAATAAAAATAAATTGATAAAAAAATTTTATAAAAGTAAAAATTCAAAAGAAAAATTGATTAATTTTTCAATTATATTTTTTTGGAATTTTTATGAATTAAAATGTGATTTTCATATTAAAATTATTTAATTATATTATTATTAAGTTTTAATTTCTTATATCAAGAGGTTAAATTATTATTGAAAAAACTGCAAAAATTTAGTTTTTATGCTGCTCATTTAAACATACATAACTTATTTTAACATAAAAAATTAGTTTTAAATATTTATATATATAAATAAAAGTTTCAACACTCTTGACTCCAATAAAAATTAATATTATCAAATTTATCAAATTTATGATTTGAGAGAATTTTACTTATTAAATGTAAGATACATTATAAAAATAAAATTAAAATTAAGTAAATTTAACGTATTTGATTTATTTAACTTCAAATAATTTATAAATTTAGACCAGTGTAAAGAAATATTGAATTTTTTTATTTTTAATTTTTAAACCTCTATTAACTTCTGTTAATAATTGATTAATTCTTTTTAATTTCTCAACTTATTGAGATCTTTATTATAGTATAGTTGAAGTTAATGAATACTTAATTTAATTTTAATTTTATTAATTAATTATATTCCTAAATTATTAATAATTGTTATTTATTTAAAATCCTATGACAAGGAATTTCTCTCAATGAAATACAAAGATAAAAACATAGAATTGGAATAAATAAAATATATAAATAAATTAGACTAAATGCCATTCTATTTTTATTTACATTTGAAAAGAATAATTTGATACTTGTGATTCATTATAGAATTATTATTAATCAGAGATTTTTTCGATTTGATATTTAATTTAAGCATTATTTGAGTAAAAATCTCATATTATTGTAGGAATACATTTGATTTGGGAAAATTATTAATAAATTAAATTAATTAAAATTAAATTCGTGGCAGTTAACTTTCTGGAAACCTTGCCAATATGGTACTTGTTCGATAGAGAATTCAAAATTAGCTGGACTTTACTATTGGCGGTACACCTCTATTGTATCCCTGGAGCGAGATAAATCGACTTTAATTTTGGCATAAAAATCAACTAAACAAATTACTAAAAATTAAAGTCGATTTATCTCGCTCCAGGGATACGATAGAGGTGTACCGCCAATAGTAAAGTCCAGCTAATTTTGAATTCTCTATCGAACAAGTACCATATTGTCAGGGGTTTCCAGAAAGTTAACTGCCACGAATTTAATTTTAATTAATTTAATTTATTAATAATTTTCCCAAATCAAATGTATTCTTACAATACTTATTAACTACTTTTATATATTTTTTGAAAGGAAATTATACACTTATTTTTTGCTTAATTTCATTTCATCTCATCTTTGATTTCCATTGAATTTATTCACTAATTAATAACTATTTAAAAATGTTATTATTTTATGTTTTTTACCACAAACCTAATTTAAAAAATTTATTTAAATTATTTGTATGTTTGCGAAGAGAAAAAATATCACTAATTTATTGATTTGATAAGATTCGATTCAATTTTTTAATCCCTGAATTTTTTATTTAAATAGTCATGAAATTATTAAGAAACTAAAAATTAAAGTAAAAATAAAGTCACTTTAAAATTTATTTTAAATTTTAAACACAAAAATTGTGACTTAAATTAAACTTTAATAAGCTATAAAAATTTCATTTAATTAATAAATGTATTTTAATTAACTTATTTGTGATGTTATATATAGTTTTGAATATCTAGATGCATTCCATTAAAAGGTGAAATCCTACGGACTAGTTTACACTATCGAGATTTTAATAATCTTCGCAGTTTGAGCCATCTTTTAAACTATAAGATTTAAAAGGGGAAATTTCTAATATTTTAACTGAAAAATATTCCAAATTTTTAAAAATAATATTTAATTTATTCTTACATCACAGATTGTCTTAGCTTTTAAAATATTGCTTAACGTCATTATTTATATAAATAATGATTAAATTTTAAATGCTTGACTACAACTATCCATCATACAAATGGAACATTCTTATTTAAGTACTCTTCTGTATTTAAGTAGTACTATTTTATTTGGCATCCTGAAGATTAAAAATAATTTACTCAATTAAAATAAATCAATATATTTTAAATAGTCTTGAAAAAAATGGTAGAATATATGTTATTTTCGTAGTCATTTTCATTTATAAACAAAGATAAATAAAAAGAATTTCTTTTTGTAAAAGATTAAGATTATAAATTAAGATGGGTATCTGTCGCAAAAACATTCACAATGGTGCAATCACTTTTATACTTTATAGTTTCCAGTGAAGTAGTTATGCTTGGGAATTATAATGCTAAAATTAAATTTAAAATATTCAATTAAAATCATTATTGAATAAAAAAAATTAGTTCATAAATTCTCGAATATAGCAACATTTAATATTATCTGTTGAGTAGTAAATTTCTATAATAAAACAAAATTATAATAATTAAAATAGCTTATATATATTTAAATTAAGCATATTATTACAATTATAAATGGTAAATTTTCATTGATTACGCAAATTTTTATTTTAAATATTACAACAAAAAAATTATGCTATTTAAAAAGCTTAAATAAAGTTTTTTTTTTAATTTTAAAAGTTATTTAAATTTTTGAGAAATCTATATTAATTGATATGGATTGATTTCTAAATATTAGAGAGTAAATCAATAATCTGTTTACTGTTATTGAGGAAATTTTTAACATTTTAATTTTTTCTAAATATTGAGGAAAATTGGATAACGCTTTCTAAAATGTGGGTTGCATGTACTCTCCTGGGGGCAGAATATCTAAAATAATGAATTGATTTCCCATAATTTCATAATTTACTTAATGTCAAAGATATTTCATTTATTTAGTCATACAGACCCTAAACTATGATATTTTATATCAAATTATTCTCTAAGTTGTATTTTAATTCATACTTTTTAACATAAAAATAATGAAATTATGATAAACTAATCAGTAAAAAATATGTAAATTTATAGGATCTTTATCTAATTAATTATGTTTAATAATATTATGTTATCAATACTTTCTAATGCTAATTAATTGGCTGTAACTAAATAAAATGAGTGTTTTCTGGAGTATTTTATGCTCAAACATAGCTTATAAATAACGTAATATTATTAAACATAATTAATTAGATAAAGATCCTATAAATTTACATATTTTTTACTGATTAGATTATCATAATTTCATTATTTTTATGTTAAAAAGTATGAATTAAAATATAACTTAGTGAATAATTTGATATAAAAAATCATAGTTTAGGGTCTGTATGACTAAATAAATGAAATATCTTGACATTAAGTAAGTTATGAAATTATGGGAAAACAATTCATTATTTAAGATATTCTGCCCCCATGAGAGTACAAAGCTATTGAGATATCAACTCGGAAGGTTAATATTGTTTATTTATCGATCATTTCATTTTTATTAATCTTATTTGATTTCCTCAAATCTGATTTATTTCGAAAATGATAGAGTTAATTAAAATATTTTAGTTTTAATCCTGGATACACTGCAGTTGATGGGTTTATTATGATACCTGCAGTAATAAAATCCTCAAAATCTATATTTATATAATTTAGCTAATTAACATTTGAACTTAAAATATTTGGGTTATTTTTTAATTTTATAGAAATTAGAAATAGTCCACAACAAAATATTCAGATTAAAACTTAAAATTTTTAAAATCTCTTTAATTTTTTCTGCTCAATTTTTACCAAAGTATTCAAAACCCAAAAACCCCTTAGTTAAATTAGTAAGAGCATTGATTTTTAGGGTATAGTAGGATTTTATTGGAGTTAATAGACGAAACGTAGGTTTTATGTGAATTTAATAAGTGTTTAATTAATATTAGTTGTTTTAATTCAAACAAATTTTATCTTCTTGTCTTAGTTATACTTCTGGAATCTTGGTCTCTCTCATGTGGCTTAAATATGTCATCCAACGTCTATCTAGGATATGAGGGTGCACTGATAATTATCATTTCAATTACTTTTTTTATTTCCTTTCATGCACCCTCTTACTTGAATGTTTCTATGATTAACTGATTGATTATTTTTCAAACTTTGTACCAAAGTAAGTCATACTTTCCATATCACTCTCTAGTATTATTGCTCCAATTGCCCATACATCCCACTAAACAGAGGCATTAATCAATTTCTCTCGGAGTGGGAAGTATCCAGGTGTTCCATGAACATTTGCTAGAGTCACTATCACTTATCTTAAATCTCGATTGAAATCAATAACAACTACTTCTAAAGGGCAGAGGTTTATCATAAAATTTTCAGGCATCTTTTCTCTATGAACATATCCAAATTCATGCAACTCCTATCACGATTTATCTTATCTGATAATATATCATATGGTTTAGATAATATCTAACTGTCATTTTAAATTTCTTAAGCCTTAATGCGATAAAAACATAGCTTAAAATGACACCATCTAGCTTAAGCAAGTTCTTGCAATCTCTTCTTTTTGCCTATCTAACAATCATGTATTCGTTAGCAAACTCATTTTAGTACTGTTAATTCTTCATGAGATAGCTGAAAGGATACACTTTGCATGCATACTCATCAATCACAATAAGTTTTTGTTTTGCAGGGAACCTTATATGCAACTAGTTATCAATACAGTTGCTAATGTTAATTGCATTTAATCCAGATATTTTCATTGCTTTTTCTTAGAAGCTTGCTGAAATAGTGTTACCTACTAGTTGATTCATTAATTCATATAGTTTCTATCTCTTGAGTCTGTCCTGCTACTCTCTTTATGACTCAATACCATTAGACTTTCTCTGGACAGGTATAAATTTTTATGTTTCTTTATCCTTAATCAAGAATTCATTTAAGTGATGCTATTGAATGTGCTTCTTCACTTTTGCTGAATCAAAACCCCAAAACCCCTTAGTGAGGTTTATAAGTGCTTTGATTTGTAGGGTATAGTTGGGGTCTTATTGGGGTTAGTAGAGAGAAAACGCAGGTTTTTTATGAATTTAATGAATATTTAATGAGTATTACTGTACTTAATTCAAACAAATTTTATCTGCTTATCTTTAGATACCTCTTGAATTTAGCAGTCTGTAGTTGTTCTAGTATATCATCTAATGTTATCTTGGATATGCTGGAGCTTTTACGATGACCCATCTCAACTATCTTCTTAATTTCATTGCATATTTCATCTTGCTTAATATGTTTAGCAGCCAAACTCATTGATTATTTCTCATGTTTTGTCCCAAACCATATCGCACTATAAGATAATTGCAGCTACCGTCCAAACATCTCATTATACGGAGCCATTTGTCCATTTCTCTCTTATAAGGAAGTATCCCGGAGTGCCTAAAATCTTAGCTAAAGTCACTATCTCTTGTCTTATTGCTCTGTTGAAATCTATGACTACTACTTCTAAAAGGCAGAGATTTAGCATTACATTTTCTGGCTTCAAATCTCTATGAACATACCCTAGATCATGGAGCTATTTCACACCCTTAGTCATATCTGTGAGTACTCATTCAAATCATCAGGATATCTATTATGGTAGAGATACTCTCTTAGAGTCATTTCAAATTTCTTGATTCTCAAAGCAATAAAACCATGACCAAGTATAACTCCGTCAAGCTTAGCTAAGTTCTTGCATTATCTTTTCAAAGCCTCTCTCAGTACTATGTTTTCATTTGCAAACTCATTTTATTGATAAAATAGATAAAAATAGGAAATTTAAGAAATACAATTAGAGTTAAAATATATCATTAATCTTAACTGCCACTTATTACAAACATATGTAAATCAAATTTGCTTCACTTTACTTGGAATTAGATTTGCCTCTCAAAAGGATTTTTGACACCTTTGACACCGTGGCCTAATATTACTCCCCGTGTATTATAGGGTGATTTGACACCTTTGACACCCTATTTTAAGCCAATTGCCTGATTATTAAAATTAAATCATCAAAGATAAATAATAAATTAATTAACTTAAAATTTGACACTTTTGACACCTTTGACACCTGTCAAATTTATCTTGCTTTTGACATGTGTGATAGTATTCAAGAATATTAGCGATTAAATAAATATATTAAAATGGAAAAAATGCCACGTGTGACTTTATGCTGCAGCAGATACCGAAAAATCAACAATAATAAGAATGCTCCAACTGATCTTTGTGTGTGATGTTCTTTAGGAGGGCCAATCACACTTTAGTCTTAAAGTTGTACCAATTAAATTCTAGCCAGAGGTAGTACTAATGGACGAGATGAACGATCAGCACTTCTTTAGATGCGACAGAATTGCGAAAATGAAGAGATTACTGGAAGGATATGGCTACTCCACTGAGGCAAAATACGGAGAGGTACAATTAGAAAACGTAGATTCAGCAGTGGTAATTACAACTAATTCAATGCCCTTAGAGAAACTGAACAAGATCGATCAGGAGGCATTTTAGTCAAGGTGTCATCTAATCTCCCTGAGCGAGGTGCAGAGGCAAGCCGATAAAGCTTTACCATTCAACATGTTAGAGTTAGCAAAGTACTTCATGACAAGACTAGACGAAGAGAGAACCATGCTATAGATGTCGTAAGAGGAAGAAATCATTCAGAATGAAGAGAGAGCAAACCAAGAAAACAAATAGACAGAGTGAGAAACTTGATTTTAAAACTAAAACTGTTTAAATACTTTATATATGCATTTCACTCTCCATCATTTTAATATATTTTTTTAATCGCTAATATTCTTGAATACTATCACACATGTCAAAAGCAAGATAATTTTGACAGGTGTCAAAGGTGTCAAAAGTGTCAAATTTTAAGTTAATTAATTTATTATTTATCTTTGATGATTTAATTTTAATAATCAGGCAATTGACTTAAAATAGGGTGTCAAATGTGTCAAAGGTGTCAAATCACCCTATAATACACGGGGAGTAATATTAGGCTACGGTGTCAAAGGTGTCAAAAATCCATTTGAGAGGCAAATCTAATTCCAAGTAAAGATAACCAAATTTGATTTTCATAAGTTTGTAATTAGTGGCAGTTGAGATTAATGATCTATTTTAACTCTAATTGTATTTCTCTAATTTCCTATTTTTATCTATTTTATCAATAATATTGCTCGTTCTTAATGAGATGCTTGAATGGATATACCTTGTATGCGAATTCATCAACAACTATAAGTTTTACCTTGTTAGGTACGTCAATATTAAAATAGTTTTAAATACAGCTGCTTATGTCGACTGCATTTAATGCAGGTATAAACATTGCTCTCTCTTTTAAGCATGCTATATACATACCATTTGCTGGTTGGTTCATTGACTCAAACCGCTTCTATCTCTTAAGTCTCTCTTCTACTGTTCTTTATATTACTCAAGAGAGTTATTTTTTCTTTTAGCAGCTATAAGCTTTTGAGTTTCCTCATCTTTAATAAGGAATTCGCTTAAATGATGCTTTTGCATATGCCTCTTTACTTTAGCTGAGTGAGTATAAGACTTCATGCAGGTAGTGCATTAATATCTACCATCT
>ARYC01011493.1:0-16794 GCA_000711775.1 Oxytricha trifallax
GCTCGAACTCTTAGCTTAGTCTCTCTATCTAGTCCAAGTTAACAACAAATGGATCCCTAAAACCCAATAGCCAGCTACTGATTTTGGTAACCTAAACTCCTAATCTCCGGAGTTCATTCTTAAGCCTTCCTCCCCCATTAACACAAAAATTGACTTTCATCCACTCGAAAGTGCACTTTCAAAATTCCACAACAGGTTCTCTCAGTAAGAGATGCTGAACCTCAACCAACAATTCATGGAGGAAGAACAGGAACTCCTAGCTTCTCAATGCGCCATTCTCCTCTCCAAGCGCGAATAAACAAGTCTAGTTTCCTAGACTATGACTCTGAAGCCGACATCTCCTTCTATGAAGGAGGTGAATAATCCTTTACGTCCTCTAATACGTCACGTAACAAAATTCCTATTCAATAGGAACCTTTAAACTCTATTAAGGAATCACCCTTTAATAAGATTTCTGAATAGGAAAAATTTAAACAAGATTCCTAATTAATAATAAAATATTAATCACTATTAAATATGAGCGATCAAAGAGACGTCCAAATGAACGACAAAGCCTCTACCAAAGTCAAAGATCTTCCAGACTTCTACACAACCAAGACTGACATAGCATTCAAATCCCTCATCGACGAAGACAACAATGGCACTAAAGTCTTAGCCAGAACCCTTTTTCAAGCGCTAGAGCTCAAAGAACAAATCGTCTCCCTCAGAATACAAGCAGCAACTCAAGGACTAGCCAACACAATTGCTTACAACTTCGAACAAATCGAAGACATCCTTGGCAGAGAAACTAAAGCTTAGCACACCATAGCTAATGACCCTGGTACTCCTAAACAAATTAGAACCTTTCTCAAAACTATTGACAAACTTTGATCCTACAACTAAGATGTAATCATGTACTGCGACACAGACCAAGACCTCATGCTTAACACAAACACAATCAGATTTAAAACACCTTGGATCTTCTCCAAGAACCTCTCATTCGATCTCATCTTCTTCATGAAAGAAAATTTTAAATCCTTTATCTCCCTTGGTCTCATTAAATTCTCAGTCAAAATCTTATAAGTTTAATCATCATTAAATACAAACATGTAGGTGACGATTTCGTCACCATCTTAAGACAAGACCGAATAAGAAAAAACTAATTCACAGGTAGAAAAACAAACAACAAACAAAGACAACCAAAAAGACCCAGAAAAAACAACAAAAAGAGAAGAAACAACCAAAGGAACTGAGTTCCTTTTTAATGATATGCTCGGGGGGCTTTAAGCCCTCGATGCGAGTTAATTATTAATATTATTATTATTATTATTATTTTTTAATTTAATTATTATTAAATTGTTTTTTATCAATTGGCTAACACTCGTAAATTTTATTTACAACTTTTATTGCTTAAATCATCTTCATTCGACAAAAAACAAATAAATAGTCTAATAATATTTCCGATTTTTTTATTATTTCTAATTATATTTCTTAAAAAAATTCTTAATTTAAATATGAACTTATAATTATTAGTCCCAATGGATGGTGCAAAAAATTTTTAAAATAAGGTGGTTGTATTAAAATGATTAATAATTAAGTATATATTTATTTTTATAATTCATAATACGTTTTAAAACTATTCATTAATCCTAATAAGAATATAGATGAGCAAAGGTAAGTTTGTAAAAACTTTGCGAATACTAGACAAAATGAGTATTAACTTATATTCTAATTAAAATTCACAAACTTTACAAAAATTTAATTTTAGGATCAGATGGAGCAAAAGAAATAAGCTAGTTTTGAATTAAATTTTCGCAAAAATTAATCATGATCTCAAAAGTTAGCTTTCTAGCTATAAATACTTAAAGACCGAAGCTTTTCTTTTGGAAATTTAAGAACCAAAGGAGGTACCTCAGATTGAGAAATGGATTTCAATTTATAATGCAATTAGGAATATAATATCGGCTCTCTAATTCTTTCTAAAGATTGACTTACTTTCTTATTTCAAAGAGTGCCTTACAATTATCAATAGAAAAATTTCTTAGGGAACGTGTTGTCCTTTTTCACAAGTGATTTACAGAATCAGCCATTCTTAAATCCTAAAGATTTACTGAATGTTTGGTATCAAGTTAAAACTATTAAATTAATTAAATGAACAGACAGCATGAATTAAGCTAAGATATAAAATCTTTCCTGCGGAATAAAAACTAAAGTGTGCATGGAAAAAGCTTTGGATCTAAGATTATATTTGTTGATGAGGAAATTTTTTTTCCTAAGACTCAGTTAAAACGCTCTTGGGCTTCAAAATACAAACATCCATTTATCAAGGATCGGAGATCAGAGATGCAGTCGTATGCTTTAATTGGAGGTGTCGCTTAGGATTAAGGGCTGGCACATTTAAGGATTCACAAAAGATCTATTCGAAAATATGAGTTTATTCAATTCATTACTGAGTTAAGGTAAATATTTCCTGAACAGAGAGTTGCAATATTCATGGATAATCTCTCGATGCACAGAAGTAGAGCGACAAGATCATGCCTTGACGAGTTAAGAATAATCCCAATATACAACTTCCCTTTTCTACCCTAGTTTAATGAGATTGAGAACAAATTCTCACGATTAAGAATAACTACAAAAAGGAGATTCTCGGGAGATTGGCAAAGACTGAACGAATAAATTAAAAGGAAAGTATAATAATGTCAATATATGAATAGAAAAGTTGTAATATAAAATTAAGTTAATAAGTGTTAGAGAATATATTTAGGATCTAATGATTTAAATAAGTTAGATTTATTCAATTTTACTCCATCGCATTCTTTGTTGGAGTTCGCTATTTAAAGTTTATGATTTGCAATTATCCACCAGCCAATCTTTTGCATTTTGTCAATTTCCTCGACTCTTCAATTATAAATGCATTTTTTCGTATCTGGGCTGTCAATCTAATTTCCGATATCAAAGGACTTATTTTTAGGATTTTCTTCTCCCCAATTTTGCTTTTTGCTTCATCAGGAAGATTACCTTCCCAGGTTTTCCTATTAAATTAATACAGAAAATTCTTACTTGACATAAACGGATACTTAATCAATTAATCGAACTAGTCATTTTTAGTCTCTATCCCATTAGCTTCCCTGGATTGTGCGCCTTCATTATTTCTCACATGATAAGCTTGGTCGATCACTGATCTCAAGCATTCATTATTTATTGACCCAGGATCGTAATGAAAAACATTATCTCAGGCAGCTATCCTGAGTTCATCTCAAGAGTAGGGGGGTTCATGCTCACTCGCTCATGTTAAATCACATCTGGGTAAAGGTTTTGACAGAAAATTCTTAATAATGTGGGATCTTATTCATTTAGAATTAATCAGATCTCAGGGCTCTTTTCTAGCCACTTTAGATAAATCTTAGGAATTCGATCCGAGTTGCTTGATAAGGAGGTAAGTATAAGTTCACTAATATAAATATTGAGAGTACCGATAGGCTTACAAGGTAATGTCAAGTATTTTTATAAATCTTCCTTTGATCTGAATCTGCTAGTAGGTTCCTCGCTCTTAACTTATCTTGATTGGTTCATTTGCTGCTCCATATTAAATAGTCTAGATTATTTTATCATTAAATTATTAATTAAACTTGGATCAATTAATTTCAATCTGTTCTAGAGTGTGTTTAATTCCCATATTGAAGAGTTTTCAATTAAAAAATAGGGTCCATTTTCATAGAATTCCAAAGATATTAGCTTTATTTTTAAAGATTTGTTAAGCTAATCTTGACTGGGATTCTTATTATTATTGAAATACATTTGAAATGGGAAAATTCAAAAATAAAAAAGAGATGTTTTTTTAATTATATATTACAGCCAGTCATTTGGAGTGTTCTTAATTCTAATTTGATTTATATTATTTTAACAGTAATCTATTTAAAATATAATTAAATAATAAAAACCAATATATTATATATATTAGTGGTCCAGTGGTCCGGTGGTCTGGCAGTGTCTTTAGTGGTCCACCGTATTGAAGCTAAAGATGCACCTATTGTAGACGAAGTAAATGGTGATCAATACTACATTAACGTGACTGTCACCGATGAATTTAAGAGTGACTCCGCTGTTACTGATGCTTATCTCCCAGATATCAACTTCTACCAATTCAGAATGAACATCCTTGAAAATCTTGAATTTGTCACAAGAGACATTCAAAAAGTTTCATTAGTAAGAACTGAGTCATACACCCGGCCAGACCAACGGACCACACTAAAGACCCTGCCAGACCACTGAACCACTAATATATATATAATATATTGGTTTTTATTATTTAATTATATTTTAAATAGATTACTGTTAAAATAATATAAATCAAATTAGAATTAAGAACACTCTCTAATTACTGGCTGTTATATATAATTTTAAAAAACATCTCTTTTTTATTTTTGAATTTTCCCATTTCAAATGTATTTCAATAATAATCAAATTTTATTTGTTTAGCAGGATTTTCAAAAATCTTGTCTTTCTAAATTTATTTTAAAGTTTTCTAAAATTCTTTATTAATCTGAAAAGTTTAAGATCTTATTAATAACTTAAGATTTAAAATAACTCTAAGATTCTTTAATTAAGCCTTTTAATTAATTGAAGATTGTGGTTAAAATTTTATTAAATAATTATTTCTTATTATTTAATTTAAATTGGATACTAAATATGCTCAACTTCAAAATGAAATCCTAAAAACAGAGTACTCTCATCTAAGTAGATCTTCTGAAGATGACCCAAAGCATAGATTTGCCTAAAAAAATTCAAAAGAGTAGTATACGCTATAATAAAAGCAAGTTAATCAATTACATACTTCAAGATCAAGGAAAACTATTTTGGTACCTGAGGCATCAGATGAGAAAAAACATGACTTCGTAAACAGTGGTAAATCTTTGAAGTCCATCAGCAATCTGAATAGGCATTCTCGGGTTTATCATCCATAAAATCCAGGATCACTTAAGTCTTAAAAATCCCAGAAATAAGTGCAGCAGCGAAGCTAATCCAGAAAATAATCTATAGAGTGAGTCATACCAATCTTATAAAACGAGCAGCAATCTCGCCACACAACCCAAACAATCTCTGCAAAACAAGTAATCTCTGAAAAGATAAAAAATATCTGAATAATAATTAAATGATAAAGCTCAATTCCAATTATAACAAAACAAAATTCCGGATAAAGGATAAAACTACAATCTTGACTTTCTTAAGTCTTTTTACCTAGAACCGAAATTGATGATTCAAATTTTTCAAAATCTCAGATAAATTCCTTAAAAAATCCCAGTCCCATCAAATCAAATCAATGGGCACTTATTTCTACGGAACTCTATCATTCAAATAAATCTACAACATACTCTACAGTGAACTACGATTCCTTGATGAGCAGCATTTGCAAATAAATCTCAGCACGAGTATGCTATTACCAAGAAAGCCTAGGACCTGGGATTCTAAAACTTATAGGTCTTGAGGACTTAGTTAAGGGAGAATATCATTTTGGATTAGATTGACTTTCTGCGCTTTAATTTCCACTCAAGAAATGTCAAATAATTATGTATCAGGATCTTTAATGGTCTCAAAGAACTTCACAGTCTTGGATTCACACATATGATTTTGAATCCTAAGAATCTTGTTATAGATTTGGATCCTCTTGAAATCAGGATCGTAAACTTTGAAAAATCAAGACTAAATTCGAACATAAGTTTATTTAGCTTCTCTAAGGACATTAAATTTATGCCTCTAGAGGGCCAATTTACTGAGGGGGTTCCCTCTATGGATCTCAATGATTGTGCTTGCATAATCATCTTCACCTACATTTGCAAGGATTAATTTGTGACCATCAAATCGCATGAAAAGCAGATAGTGAAGACAAAGAAAATCAAAGAAGATTAGAAATCATCAAGAGCTCTTCTCAAAATCATTTATTACTTCATCCTTGAGAATGATCAAAGTCTTAAATTGGATCTTGATAATTTCATTGAGTAAATAACTGAAATTGAATTCAGATCCTTTAAGCATAAGTAGGTTTCGAAAAAAAATCTGAAGAAAACTCTACAAACTCTCAGCATTTAAGTAAAATCTAATACCTAATGATTAGCTAAAAAATTAATTAGCCTAAAGCATTTGATGAAGGCCAAAAGTTACTATCTTAACAAAGCACTTTTAAGACCTAATAATTTATTCCTATATTAATACTAAAAGAGAAGAATCTTTAAAACTCTCTAAACCTCAAAACCCCTTCCTTTATTTAGTGATGTAAATGTATTGACCGGACATTTACCGGACATTTTAAAGATTTTAAGATCAATTCAATATATTGTTAAGTTAAAATCTCTAATATCAGAGATTGCTATACCTTGTAAGTTAAATTTTATTAGCACTTATAACTATAAATTATTTAAAAATTGCTTATTTAAAATCATTATAATGAATATACTTCAATTTCTAACAAACCCCGAACCCTACTTTAAAAACATATTTTTTTATTTGACGAACGTCGGAACTTGTTAGTTTTAGAAATAGTAAATCTATTTACGTTACTATCTTTATTTTCTCTTGTTTTTATTCACATCCACAATAATAAATATATGCTTAATTATTAATCATTTTAATACAACCACCTTATTTTAATTTTTGGACCATGGGGACTATTGATAAAATAGATAAAAATAGGACATTTAAGTAATTTAATAAAAAGCTATTATAATAAGTAAAATTAACTGCCTGTAATTAGAAGTGTTAGTAATCATAATTTGATTTATATTTAAAATTAATTGATTAAATTATTTAATATATATAATTAGTGGGCAGGTGGTCTGGCAGGGTCTTAAGCAGACCACTTTTAATTATATTTATAAATTATCATTATTAAAGATGAAAAAATATTAACAATCAACTACCAACACAAGAGTAACTCTCTCTATCTCGCTGGTCTCCTACCCGGCTGTATGACCCACTTTTTTTTCATAAAATGTCTTATAGTCAGTGTTATCGTTAGCGCAGCAGATACCAAAGTTATCGAACCAGGGAAAAGGCTAGATTAAGAGAAGAGAGATTCTAGTAGAAGAGGAAGCACAAGACGCGCCTGACACTTGTCAGATCACTCTATAGCAAAGAAAAGGTGCGATTTCATAAAATAATTAAATGAGCAAGAGTGAGCCTAACTTATGCATTATAGAAAACCATCCAAGATTTCGTAATTTATAAATATAATTAAAAGTGGTCTGCTAAAGACCCTGCCAGACCACCTGCCCACTAGACCACTAATTATATATATTAAATAATTTAATCAATTAATTTTAAATATAAATCAAATTATGATTACTAACACTTCTAATTACAGGCAGTTAATTTTACTTATTATAATAGCTTTTTATTAAATTACTTAAATTTCCTATTTTTATCTATTTTATCAATAATTATTATAAGTTCATATTTAAATTAAGAATTTTTTTAAGAAATATAATTAGAAATAATAAAAAAATCGGAAATATTATTAGACTATTTATTTGTTTTTTGTCGAATGAAGATGATTTAAGCAATAAAAGTTGTAAATAAAATTTACGAGTGTTAGCCAATTGATAAAAAACAATTTAATAATAATTAAATTAAATTGATTTTAATATATTTTCCTAGAGGAGCATGTCTGATTACAAGTCGACGGAAGTCTTAAAAAAAGGAACTATTGAAAACACAGATAAGATAAAATTATTTTATACTTTATATATTAAAATAGGTTAATATATATATTGCTCTGATTATACTGATAAGAATATATTTATAAGATGATTATTTTTAATCTAAGCATATATATATTTTTATGGAATTTTTGTAGTTAGAATATTAGGAGCTGGATTGATGAATTAAAATAAATCATATAAATTGTTGGGGGAAGTTAGGCTTTGGGGTGAGGAGGGGAATTAAGCATTTAGGGAGGGGGTCTCAGTCAGATCATATAATTAATCAAAACAAAAATGTCATTTATTCATTCCTTTTTTAATCTTGTAACTAGACATTGTATTTTATTTATATACCTTTTTCTGTTTTAAAGCAATCATCTTAATTTATGTTTAATATTGCGTTCTTAACTATTTAGTAGAATTGGTTATTTTAAATATTAAAGCTTCTTTCGATTATGTCCAATTTATACTGGAGCTTTTTTTGACTCTTTAAAATTTTTTCAATATATATATATATATGAATTCTGAGAATTATCTGGCAGTAAAATTAAATCTCCATCCATTAGCTTATATTTATTGTTTGAAAGATTTATTGTGATGAGCTCGTAAATTATTTATAAAAATAATTCATGTTTTGTCTTTGAAATTTTCAATAATTACAAAAACTAACATTAAAATTGGAATCTTTATT
Source organism: Oxytricha trifallax (assembly GCA_000711775.1). Classification (NCBI taxonomy): domain Eukaryota; phylum Ciliophora; class Spirotrichea; order Sporadotrichida; family Oxytrichidae; genus Oxytricha; species Oxytricha trifallax. The sequence continues at coordinate 8,365 of ARYC01011493.1, forward strand.
GAGTTTTCTTTAATAATATATCGTAAAATTTAAATTGATACTTTAACTGTAATAGATACTAGAGCTGCAAGAGTTTTGGTAATAAATTTTCCATTTTAAACATCTTAATTTTAATTAGGACCTGTCCATGATGATTATTTAATTGAGTGTGGTTTGAAAATATTTTCATCCAAATAAATTATATCTTCCTATTGCTAATAAGCTTCCTATATTTATAGATTTAAATGAAGTTTAGCTATTTAAAATTATATCTTTTTGGAAGCTATAAATTTTTTAGTAAACATAAAATTTTAATATTTAACTATATTAGAGATATGTAAATATTTCTTAATCTTGAAGTGCAAATCTTAGTATAATGAAATTTTTTATGTGAAATCTAAACCCTATCTGCAACAGAGAATAGGGTAAATTCCATTAAGTTATTTTTATTAACCAAATAGTTTAAATGGTCCAGAATCAAATTCAAAACGTTTATTATTTTCGTTCTATTATTTGGGTTCGTCATAATGAATAGTGCAGATTTTCAAATCCTTTTCTTGAGAAGCCCTTATATTTTTCTAATTAATTGTTAGCTAAATTACGTTAAGTTAGTGTGTAAAGGATTCTGATCTTCATATCTAAGCTTTATAATTTATGTTCGAGTATACTCGCTTATAATAATTATAGATATTTTATTTAATTGGCTATGTTTATGCTTAAATTTATAAATCTCAAATTTTCTCGAAAATACTTCCAATGATCAATAAAAACTTTTTATATATGATGCTTGACTTATTCTTTTGTTCGATGTGTTTATTAAAGCTCAACATAATTAAGTTAACAAAACTATTAAAATCAAAGAATAAAAATGGAGATTGGTCTCTCTAAGGATTTACTGATTCGCTGTCTTAAATGGAGATTAGATCGATAAAAAACTATTTAACAATATGATCAGCTTACTTAAATTGTATGAAAGATGATGTTTAAAAATAGTACAGATTTCTAAGACGCGCTATTATATCAATAAAACATGATAGTAGAAGATTAAAATATTTAAAAATTGCTCTTAAATAGCTTAATTTTCTATATTTAATCATACTTTTTCTAAAAAATTTTATAAAAGAATGATAAACCTGAATTCTATCAATATCACACTAATACTAAAATTCTTTTTCTCGCTATAGAATCATATATTTTACTTATCTAATAAATTTCGCTAGAGAAAAATTATATAGAAATTAGAAATTTAATTAAATTATAATAGACACCATAAAGGAACTAGTCAGCCTCAACAAAAGGCATTAAATAAAAGTAGATTTAAAATTCATTAAATTTTTTAAAAACAATTTAATACACAGTTAAATGATAATACCAGTTATTTTAATTTATATTTACCATTTTTCACTTGTTTTCTAATATTCAAAATTTGTCCAAGAAAAAATAAACATTTTTATAAATGTTTACAAGTTTTATATATTAAATACTGTTTTAGAATTTATTTTTAATAAAAAATATCAAATTTGGAGAATTTAAAAATATAAATAAAAAATTAAAGCTATTTTATTTACAATACTTGAAATGCATGATTTTAATATTATATTCAATTAAAATTGTCGAATTGATAAATTCTAGATATTTAAATACATTTGCATTGGGTCTTATGAGTAAAACATGTTTAAAAGATATGTGATTTTAATCCTTTTAACTTCAAATAGAAAAATCCATATATAATTTACCTTCAATATTTTTCTAACTACTATTGACAAGTAGAGACAGCGTCTTCGACTATCAAAGTAGTAAATAATAATGCAATTAACTTAAACTAATATCTATATCCTCATAATTGAGGCTTGCAGATTCATATCATAAAATATACAGAGGCTGGTATTGGTAATATCGTTAAATATTACGTAAATATATCAAACATTTTAGAGAAAAATTTACAAAGTTAAGTATAAGCAGATATTAAGATTGCCTCAATTTATAACATGTCAGGAGGTTTAGTAATTTATAATGTTTGTAAAAACAATTTTAAATGCTATTAAGTTGAACTGGCAAGAATCATTAATAAAATTTCTTTCTATATAAAGGAGCTTATTGAGAATCAATATATATTTATAAGTTAGCTCTCCAATCAATCATTTAGATTTATTTGATACTTTAAAGTTTATTTGTAATTTATGATAGTTATAACAAAATCATTTTTAATTCAATATTTATTCAGCAAATCTTTTAAATAAATATATATCCATTTATTAATATCAATGATTTAATAAAATTTAATTTTCTATTTTTTATACATTGAATTCTAAAATAATGACGTAATATTTAAACATGTAGTTTAAATTGAATTTATTGATTTAATTATGTGATTTAGTTGTTAGTTAGTTAGTTAGTTAGTAAATTATTAAGGTAAGTAAATAATAAAAATATTAAATCAAATAATAAATTAGAGGGCACCTGAAATCAATTGCGCTTTACTTTCTTAATTGAGAATGTTTTACTATTATTTTTTTATCTTTGTCTTCGATATCCATTCTCATCATTCCTCTTTTTGACTCTCTATTGAAATGAGCTTTCTGTTTCCTGATGTAAGATAGTCTGAATAATTTCTAACTTTCTTTTAGTTCTCCAGTCCTCTTATCCTTTTTCAAGCCAGGTCATATTCGCTAAGATTTCAATCTATCTCAGGCAAAAAGGTCTATGAGTCTGTTCTCTCTAATCTATGTTTGAGAAAATTATCGGGTCTCGACTGGTTTATTAGGTTGCCATTTCTCATATGTTTTTTATCCACAAATGTGCTGTGGAAATCTCAATAGTGGCTCATCCCATAATTTACTTTTGTTCTCCTTTAGCTGATTATAATCATCGAGTTCATTACATTTTTGTAAAGAATAACTTTTTTATTTACAGTTTGATTTTCTTGACTTTAGCTTGTATTTCTGCTCTAGTTCTCTTCCATTTCATGTATAATTTTTTGGTGTATTTTTCTGGACCATTTAAATTATGATATCTGCTGTACTATTTACTTTTAGTTGTGAAGCATACTTTATAATTTATTTAGGAATATTATTGGGTCCTAAATGCTATTCTCTTTTGCTGTTATTCCATTGTCAATTTCTTCTTTTTTTGAGTACTTGGTAGCAATTATTGGGGTGTGTTTATAAACCATAAGTGACCTAATTAAAGCTATCATTATTGTGACTCTAGCTGCTGGGTGTCTAACCTTGTAAGTCTATGATAGAATTCTCTCTGTCTCTTCATCTCATTCCATTTGTTTCTCACTAAATATTGTGGATTTAAGTTTATATTCATTCTCAAGTACTTTGCTTCCTTCGATTTTTAAATCCCCTCTATTTATTGGATTTTTTTCAAATTATTTTTGGCGTCTCTAAGAATACTGTCTATTTTGTATTTAATTTCAGATTGTTTGTTATTCCAATCTCACTAAATACTATTAGACCCTTTGAATTATTATTGGCGGTATTAATGTTTATTAGGATGATTTCTGCAAATGCTATCAGTTTTCCTTATCTTATTAGGGTAATTGCTACTGAGAGTACAACGCATTTTGTAGATAAATGTAAAACAACATTCAGTTATAATTAAATAAAAATAGTGAATTTGTAAATTTTTAAATATTCAAAATTACAAAAGAGAGAGAGTAAATGATAATTTTTAAAGATTTTCTTATAGAAATATTGAGAATTATTTATAATTATAATAATAACTGGGACCAAGTAGAAAAAAATATATAATTTTACTACTTGATCCTAATCATTAAAAATATAATATAGTTATTAATAAAATCTCTAAATATTTGAAATATTCTTTTTTAAAATATAAAATTGTTTTGTTCAATAAATTATTACATTAATTCAAATATATTTCATTGTGTAAATTAATATATTGTAGGAATACATTTGAAATCGGTAAAATTAATTATATTAAAATTAATAATAAATCAAAATTGTGGCAGTTAAAGTTGGCCAATTTAACGATCTTGGCCTTATTCGATAGAGAATTTAATATTAGATGGACTTTACTATTGGCGGTACTATTTTATTGCATCGTGGGAAAGAGATAACTCTATTTTAATGTGAGGATATAATTTAATGAATTTAGAAGAGTTTAATTAAAGTCAAGTTATCTCTTTCCCACGATGCAATAAAATAGTACCGCCAATAGTAAAGTCCATCTAATATTAAATTCTCTATCGAATAAGGCCAAGATCGTTAAATTGGCCAACTTTAACTGCCACAATTTTGATTTATTATTAATTTTAATATAATTAATTTTACCGATTTCAAATATAATCCTACAATAATATTACTATTAATAAAATATTACTACAATTAGTAACAATTCTTAAAAATATTAGTTTTTAAGCTTTCATAGTATTTTCATAAATATCAAAAAGTTAAAAAATATAATATGACTTTTCAAAAAAATTTCATAAGTAAAAAAACAAATTATTTAAATAATCTTATTCGAAGAAATACTTTGTTAAAACTAAATAAACTTAAATTTAAATTTTTTATTTTATATTTAGAAATGATTTACTAAGATTCTTTACTTTCCTATAAATTTTAAAATACTTAACTTAAGTATGCTTGAAAAATTACTCAAATTAAACATATATCTTTGATGAATTTGGAGTTTTATATATTACGAATTATGTCACTATTTAAACTGATTAATGTAATTCTTCTTCTCTGAGTAACTCCGTTTTGTGCTTTGATATATTCATCTTCGTATTTATCCCTATTATTTGTTAAAGTTGTTCTAATTGTTTGAAATCGGCCTTATCGTCACCTGATTTCGCCTTTTCTCATAGATTTCTCATTAATTGACTTTTTGAACCGGAGCGGAGGATTTTTAAAGATCTACTTATAGATTTGCTTCTCTTTACTTATTCTTCTTTCTTGAAATATTTTTATTTGTTCTAGCAGTCAAATGAGGTTTTAGTTGGTCTTCTTGTTATCATTTGAACTAATAAAGATACCAAAATTTATGAAGTTGTATAATTCTATATAAATATTATGATTATTAAATTATTATCTTAAATATGATTTTTAATTAAAATGAAAGAAATTTATTAGGCGTAGGCTACCGAATAAAAATCGCGATTTATTGGCAGCCTACTCTTTAAAATTCATGAAACCAAAATTCATTTATTCAATCAAATATTTTGAAATAAAGAAATTTTATTTATTTTAATTTAATCTATACACACAATGAATAATTCACGCTTTCAAAAAACCTTTTATTTTATTTCGTGTAAATTATTAAGAGCTAAATTAAAATTATAGAAAACTAATATTTTGAAAATAAAAATTATCATCTATATAGTTCATTTTCGCAAATTAATTAACTTTTATATTGCATTTGCAAATTTTTACAATCTTTAAAATAATTATTTAATTTTAATTCTTTACTATAAATATTATAGAGCAGATCTAATTAATCTTTATTTGATTTACATATTTTTCAAACTTTGATTTTGAACTTTTCTAATTTCAATATTATAATGCAATTCATAATTTATTTTTAAGTTTTTATAAAAAATATCCAATTAAAATATTGAAAATAAGGATTAAAAAATTTTAGATCAGGAAAATTAAAAATGAACTTAAAAATTAAAAAATACTGAATAAAGAAAATATAAGTTGAAAAAAAATAGTTTGAATATTTTAGTTATAAAAAAGCAATTCAATTTTATTAAGTATAGAATACAAAATATCAATAATTATTTTCTTAATTTAACATAGAAGTAAGAATAGAAGAAAATTTGCAAATACAATATAAAAATAAAATTAAAATTAAAAGTAAAATGGCTCTTTGTAATAATAATAATGCAGAAATACATTTGAATTTTGAAAATTAATTATAATTAAATTAATAATAAATCAAAATCGTGGCAGTTAAAGTTGGCAAATTTTAACGATCTTGTGATCATTCGACAGAGAATTCAAAATAATCTGGACTATACTATTGGTGGTACTATTTAATTGCGTACTCATAGCGAGATAACTTTAGATTAATTTGAGGGTATAATTTAATGACATTAGAGGTGATTAATTAAACTCAAGTTATCTCGATCCAGGGATGAGATAAAATAGTACCGTCAATAGTATAGTCCAGCTTATTTTGAATTCTCTGTCGAATGTTCACAAGATCGTTTAAATTGGCCAACTTTAACTGCCACAATTTTATTAATTATTTATTTATTTAATTTAAATTAATTTCACAATTTCGATTGAATTCATACAATATTTGATCCTAAGCAAAAATTAATAACATGCTTAGGAACAAAATTACATCACGTTAGAAAATTCTATCATAAATCACATGAATTTTACAAATTAAAACCCCATAGATCAATTAAGACATGAAATTTGGGGTTAAGAACAATTAAATTAAAAATTAAATATTATAGGCGTATAATAAAAATGTTTGGGCTAATAATTAAAACTATTGGCTCAATTAATTGTCCATATAAAAAATCAATCAGGAGGGGCAAATTTGATTTTACCCTAAATATTAAATTATTAGAAATTATAATTAATTTTAAATCGAATTGATCTAAACTCCAATCCTCGCTTAATAACTGATCAATGAGGTTTTAATATATTTTTGTCGAAAATAATTTTTCAAAATAGATGGTCTGCATGTGCCATTGCAAGTGTAAATCATTAAAATATTAAAATTAAAAAATTTTCATCGAAAGAAAGATGTTTAAAAAAATATGAATTTAAGTAAAATTCAAATAATAATAATATTAATCTTTAAAAAATAATAAAAAAAAAAAGCTGTTTATAATATTTTAAATAATTAAAGTAAACTTGTCTCTGAGTTTTGGGAATTTAAAGAAAATGTTTCCATCCGGGTTTTCTCTTATTAATTCTTTTTAATTGTTTCTTTCTCTTTTCCTACTGGTTACTCGCTATCTCAATTAACAGATTTTAATCTTCTTCTTTGGCTTATTTTTTGGGTTTTGGGCTAAACTTGTCTCTGGGTTTTGGGAATTTTAAGAAAATTTTTCGATCCGGGGAGTTTTCTCTTATTAATTCTTTTTAATTGTTTCTTTCTCTTTTTTTACTGGTTACTCGCTACTCTCAGTAATTAACAGATTTTAATCTTCTTCTTTGGCTTATTTTTTGGGTTTTGGGCTAAACTTGTCTCTGGGTTTTGGGAATTTTAAGAAAATTTTTCGATCCGGGGAGTTTTCTCTTATTAATTCTTTTTAATTGTTTCTTTCTCTTTTTTTACTGGTTACTCGCTACTCTCAGTAATTTAACAGATTTTATAATCCTTCTTTCTTTGGCTTACTTTTTGGGTTTTGGGCTACACTTGTCTCTGGGTTTTGGGAATTTTAAGAAAATTTTTCGATCCGGGGAGTTTTCTCTTATTAATTCTTTTTAATTGTTTCTTTCTCTTTTTTTACTGGTTACTCGCTACTCTCAGTAATTTAACAGATTTTAATCTTCTTTCTTTGGCTTTATTTTTGGCGTTTTGCGGCTAAACTTCGTCTCTGGGTTTTGGGAATTTTAAGAAAATTTTTCGATCCGGGGAGTTTTCTCTTATTAATTCTTTTTAATTGTTTCTTTCTCTTTTTTTACTGGTTACTCGCTACTCCTCAGTAATTAACATGATTTTAATCTTCTTTCATTATGGCTTATATTATTTGGGTTTTTGGGCCTAAACTTTTTCTCTGGGTTTTGGGAATTTTAAGAAAATTTTTCGATCCGGGGAGTTTTCTCTTATTAATTCTTTTTAATTGTTTCTTTCTCTTTTTTTACTGGTTACTCGCTACTCTCACGAGTATTAACAAGATTTTTTTAATCCTTCTTCTTTGGCTTATTTTTTGGGTTTTGGGCTAAACTTGTCTCTGGGTTTTGGGAATTTTAAGAAAATTTTTCGATCCGGGGAGTTTTCTCTTATTAATTCTTTTTAATTGTTTCTTTCTCTTTTTTTACTGGTTACTCGCTACTCTCAGTAATTAACAGATTTTAATCTTCTTCTTTGGCTTATTTTTTGGGTTTTGGGCTAAACTTGTCTCTGGGTTTTGTGAATTTAAAGAAAATGTTTTCATCCGGGGAGTTTTCTCTTATTAATTCTTTTTAATTGTTTCTTTCTCTTTTTCTACTGGTTACTCGCTACTCTCAGTAATTAACAGATTTTAATCTACTTCTTTGGCTTATTTTTTGGGGTTTTGTGCTAACTTGTCTCTGGGTTTTGTGAATTTAAAGAAAATGTTTTCATCCTGGTTTTCTCTAATTAAATCTTTTTAATTGTTTCTTTCTCTTTTTCTACTGGTTACTCGCTACTCTCAGTAATTAACAGATTTTAATCTTCTTCTTTGGCTTATTTATTGGGGTTTTGGGCTAAACTTGTCTCTAGGTTTTGTAAATTTAAAGAAAATGTTTTCATCCTGGTTTTCTCTAATTA
>ARYC01011494.1:0-14320 GCA_000711775.1 Oxytricha trifallax
TCGAGTGATCCAATCTTGCAAAAAAGGCGGCCTCTACGCCTTCCTCGAAACTGTGAAGTCCCATACACGATTCTCTTCTTCCAGATGATGGTCGAGGTTCTACATGACATAGATGGCGAGGAGGACGTCAAACAGAGCTACACGCAGGTGTGAATACAAAGGTGGATGGAGTATGGCAGATACTCGACAGCGCAGAGAAGTGGCCTCTAAGGATTGAGCAGGATAACAGGCTCGCTAACATATGGCTAAGGGGCGTCAAGTACCTGGGCTTGAGCATATTGGAAAAAGATAACCCTCCCAGTCAAAGAGGTAGGCTTTCAAGAGGGAGTGGGAGATAATACTCGCAGGAGACACTATCTACTCGAAGGAGCGCAAGCAGAAAGCGCTAAAGAGCAAAAGTAGATGACTAAAAAGCACGATCGCAAGCATCTTCAACGTGCAGGCAGCAAGTAGTATCGCAACTCCTCAAGTGAACCTAATGAAACAAAATCAAGAGCATCACTTGAAGAATAGATACTGGGAAAAAGAAGTGACTGTCACAGAGAGAGTGAAGTCAGGGCAGTGAAAAACATGATGGGTGAACGACTTCGCGATGGGAAAGAAAGAAAAAGAAGGGTGCTGACATGATCGTTTTCACTGCAGAGGAGAATAAGATCCAGCAGGACCTCTCCAAGATCAGGGAGAAATTGGACTTGATCATCTTCTACCGCCTAAATTTCGCTTCCTACGATGAACTGCCACGATTCAAGGAGTTGACGAAAAAGTCGGGAGCACCTGTTGAGCACGAGGAAGAGGCTCACCTGGCCTGGCACTGGCAGGTGATAACAAGCCAGCGCGCCAACCTCCTACATTTCAAGAAGGATATTGAAATGTCCTGGAAGAAGAATGACTCCAAAGGATACAAAAAGGCCACACCCCAGTCGAAGACCCTGGAGCTCCAGGAAATGCTCAGGGACGTCATCGAAGCCTCGGAGAATGAAGTGATCTCCTTCATCAAGAAGACCTACCAGAGGTGCCCCCTAATGCCCCGCATCTTCTCACCCTACTGATTCAGGAATCGTCAAGCGCAGAGATTGGGAAACTCGCAGGCTGGCACTCGAAGGTCATCGAGCCCAAGGCACAGGAGTCAGAGATCAGAACTACTCCGATGAGCATGAAAAGGCTGTGGAAGCCATTATTAAGGAGATTGAGAAGTTAGTAGAGCAGTGATTTAGTTTAGTAGTTGGTCATAATTAATTAATAAGTTTGTTTTGTATTTCATTTTCTTTTTCACCTATTTCAACATACTTTTATTAAATAATGCAAATATATCTAACAGTCCTATAAAAACAGATACTTCATTATAATATTAATATAATTAACTTTTAATGACTGTAGTACTTAAAGCAAAACAACTTAATTAAGAAAAAAATCATTATTTGGATAGAAAAATATTGAAAAATCAAATTCATAACAGATCCCTATCCCTTCTACCAATTTCACTTAGCTTTAATTGTTTTTATTTTTTTTGAAATTTTAAATGACATTTTTTAAGCAAAACAGAGAAGATGTGTATAAAGAACGACCAACGAGCGCTATAAGTGTAAATCAGCTTTTAAGATGGAATAAAAATACTCATGATAAAAGATTTGAAATTGATGATGGATACTTATAAGTACAATTTAATTTATTATTTAATTTATAAAGAACCAACTGTAAACGCCAAAACATCCAAATATAATATGAATTAAATTTTTAGTTGGAAATCGCTAAAGAAATAAAATTAATCATAAAAAGATATGAGAAAATGAATGTTTTAAATAAATTAAATGTTGTAGTTAATAATTTACTTAATTTCTTTCTTTCAATTCTTGAATTTAATATTATGAAATTATTTTTATTTCTGGAATTAAACATTTAAAATAAATTATTATTTTAAATTAAGTAAATTCTAGTTCGTTAGAAAGTTAGTATTTGGCAGTAAAATATATAGATAGTTAAGTTTTTAAATAAATAATATTAAAGGGAAATAATGTCGAAGGCTATATGCCTCCTTCCTCCTACCTCCTTCCAGAAGCATGAAGTGTGGTTACCTTTAAAATTTGCTGTTTTTAAAGTTCATTTCCTTTCATTGATGTAGCAAATCTTGATTTCCTTGAATAGCCATATTATGCCATTTAACTACATTTATACTTTGGATGAGTATACCGTGGTTTTTACCAGATAACTCTGGGAATATAGAGCTTTTTAGAAAGTCAAAATATTAACGAACCCTCATTTTCGAACATCCTATCTATCAGAATTGGTCATTCGACAGGTCCAAACTTTGATTTTAAAATAATTATTTTATTTAACTTTTTTTTATTGAATCAGAAAATCAAATTTGTATTTATATTTCAATTTTTAGCTGTAAAAAAATATTTTAAATTACCATGATCCATTTAATTATTTTCTTATATCTATCATTATTTTAATTTTTTTCCTTATGTACTTTAATAAGAAAAATGAATTTGAAATTTTTCTTGTAAATTTGTTAGTTTGAATTAGTTAAATATAATTACCTTTACAATAGAGTATTGAACATATCGAATTTTCGTATAATATCTTATCAATTGCCACTTTGGTTTTAAATAAGGAAGTATGCTTTATTATATTATGAAATAGCAAAAATTAGTGTAAAGAATATCTCAAGAATTCTTTCTAATTAACTCTTAAAACGATGTCTTTGAGTTATTAATATTATTAAATATATTCTCAGAATTATTCAAGAGGTTATAAACATTTCATTAATTATAATAAAAGAAGTTTCAAAGAAATAATCAGTTCATTATATTTTTGAGATTATTACTCTTAATTTAATTAATTACAATTTTTAAATATAATTACCTTATTATTTTTTGTCTTTACTAAATTAGAAAAATTCAATAACTCGATTGAATTATATATTGCTAGAGTATTTTACAATTTTTAATAAATCTAATAATATTGAGTAATCTAATTGTGAGCTATTTTGTTAGTTTAAGTTATTTAAAATGATTAAAACAGTTATTAACGATGTATAGGTTTTACTAATAAAAAATGAAATAGAAAGCTTTAAAAAACAAGTGTTAATATATAATAAATTTTAAAGCAACATTAATATTAAGGCTTTATTTTTCCTTACATATATTCTTAAAAAATATATTATATTTTAACTTTTTTATAAATATAAATTTTAACCATTCTTTATAAATTAACATGAGAAAACTTTTACCACAACATAGAATAGGACTATTACTTATTATTTCGATTCAGATCGCAATTATTAAAATTAAAATATTGTTTTCGAGGGACATATAGATTTTATTTGGTAAAATTTAATTAATTACAATTGATATAAATATATGATTTATTTTTCATAATCAGACATTAATAGCTCAAAAATTTATTACTCTATAGAATGGCTTAAAGAGAATAATTTTTAATAGTTCATAATTTAAAGTCTTTAATTAATAGCATTATATAATGTAAAAGCTAATTTTAATTTGTTATGAATTTTATTTTATGTGATATTTTATTTACTCAAGTTAATTAATTAAAGCAAGAAAAAACTATATTTTTTTATATACTAAAATATTTTAATATTTCTTTCAACTGTTAGAAGGTACAAAAAGAATGCGGAGTAATATTATATATAGCGGGATAGTAAGTCCAATATTAGGTGATATTTTTCATTCCTTTATTTTGTAAAATTTATCTTAGAACAAGTATTTTATAGTGAAATTATTTTATATTTGGATTTATATTAAAATATTTTGCATCGCAATTATTCAAACCTAAAATGTATGCTAATAGTATAAATACTTAGATTAACTTTATAAAATTTTAATATTAAATATATTTAATTTTATAATTTAAAGATATTAACTGTCTGGTATATGCAAAGGTAAGTTTTATTGAGAATTCCTTATGTTTAATATGTACAAAATAGTGAGAAGCTATTGTGACTTTTTCTTTTTTTGTTTTATTTTATAAAATCCATTTCTTTATACATATCAAATTTACCAAATATTTAAATAACTAGATTGTGATTAAACATGCATGACTTGCGTAAGCAGAGCTAATAATTGCACTTCTTGTGCTAACAGTCAAATGGTTTTGAGAGCTTACGATAATATCAGAGATAATTCTAATTGCAATTTTTGTCCTCAAAATTTAAAAATATTAAAGTTTATGAATTAATATCATATTTCTTTCTTAAAGATGGAAATTGCAATGGTAAAATATTACATTTATTTAGAATATTTTAGCCTGTGCTTAAAAATAAACTTATGAATTATATTTAATGAATTTATTAAAAGCTTGCGTTAACGAGGGCATTTGCATAAATGAAGACATTTGCGTCCCATAATGTTCATAAAATTAATTTCTTGACCTAAAAAGCTTAACATGTGTCGATTCTTGCAAAGTTGAAGAATCATTATAATACAATTTTTTAATCTAATTTAAATTATATAATTATAGCAATACAAGTTTATGCATACTTTATTAAGAATTTATTGCTTTTATAATGCCAAATTAAATTATAAAATACAATCTTTATAAAAGGGTAGATTTGAATTGATATTTTTTTAAATAAAGTTGCTTGTTTTTAGAGTTAATGAGTAGACTCTAAGTAATTTTTAAAATTAATATTTTATTTCTAAAATCAAACAATTATTCAGTCTTTATTTTTGCATCTTAATATAAACAGTTGACGTGAAAGTAAATGTCATGGTAATCTTAAATATTAAAATTTAAAAATATCAGAACATTCCCTAATTTGTAAACATCCTGCCTAATTATAAAGTGCCTTAATGCAGTAAAAATATTACTAAATTTATTTATTCAAGTCCATTTAGGAAATCCTAAATTTAATTAAATTATTTATTTTATTGGGGAATAATTTTGGCCTGCATAATTTAATTATAATGAATAGCAAGTATCTCTTAACAATTTTCAAAATAATAACTCTTAAATGACCATATTATCCTATTGTAGAGGAGTTCTGACAAACGCAACTCCCCTATATTTTTTCATTCATAGACCTACACCTAAGAACTACTTCACGCAAACCTCCATAAAATTTCCCATTTTATAATAAAAATTTGGATTATATGTATCAATCAATTACACTCCATTTTGTCATCTTTACATTAAGTTTCATTCATTGTATTTAAACAAATAAGTTATAATTTACAAACAGTTTCTTGCTCTATTAATTACTAATGTGACAATATTTTTTATATTAAAAAAATAAATTTTTGTTCAGTTTTAAATTGCATTTATGGTTAAATAATGATAAATGACTTATATAACATAAGATAACAAAAATAAGTTTAACTTTTTAAATTCTTTTGAAACTCTTAAATAAATTTTGATAAGAAATGATTCTAAGATAGTCTGTAAAAATAATAAATTACGAATTGATATTATTAAATACTATTTTAGAATCATTTCTTATCAAAATTTATTTAAGAGTTTCAAAAGAATTTAAAAAGTTAAACTTATTTTTGTTATCTTATGTCATTTTAGTCATTTATCATTATTTAACTATAAATGCTATTAAAATATTTTATTCTATTTAAGCATGTTAAAAACTGAAAAAGAATTTAATTTTTAAAAATAAAAAATATTGTCACATTAGTATCTAACAGAGCAAAAATTATTTTGTAAATTTGAAGTTATTTATTTAATTAAAATTTGTCTTTATGCCGAGATGACTAAATGGAGTGTAGTTGATTGATACATATAATTAAAAATTTTATTATAAAAATGGGAAATTTTATGGAGGTTCGTGTGGCGTAGTGCTCGGGTATAGGTCTATGAAGGAAAAGGTATGGGGGAGTTGCGTCTCTAAAAGCTGTAGAGGTAAGATAATTTTTATTTAGAAAAACTTAAATTTTAATGCTAAAATATAATTTATTGAGGAAAAATTTATCATTTTATAAAAGCTAATTGCGTTAATATAAATTATTAATAGAAATAATTTTTTTAAATACTGAGTATAAAATAAAAATAAGGTTTGAAGAGATATTACTTTATTGAATGAATATATGCCCTCTTTTTACTTACATTTTATTGTAATTATTACAATTATATTTTTGTAAATAGAAATCTCAATTTATTTTTTAGTTTAAATTATTAATCTATATAGTTATTTATATAGAGGTGATATTATAAAATAACATTAATCGCTTTATTTATAATAATTAAATTAATAAAAGGAATGAATATTATTAAATTAGAAAGTTAATTGCTAGGTGGTACCAACCACTTAGGACTTTCTAAAAGAGCTTTCTACTACACTAAGGCCTACCGAGGGCAGATAGGGGGTTGCTGGGCGCAACGCATGAGGGGCCAGTCGGCGGGGTTCAATCTGTCAGCATTCACTCTTCGAGTGAGCTGGATCCTAAGATTTCCCTGCATTAGATGAGTTACCTGGCTTGAGTTCAGTTTCCTAGGTAATAGGGAGCAGGATAAAGGTACGCTCTGCCTCGAAAATGAGAAGAAGAAAAACATTGAAGCCAACGATAAGGATTTTTCTCCCACACCGGGTTAGGGTACTGAAGCTACCACAGCGAAAGGACAGGGATTACGTTTCCCAGCAGCGGTGGGACCGGTAAGCGTTTTTCTACAACTTCTGTTCCTGGTTGAATCTTGCAAGCTCTGTCCGGGTTGTAACCAGACATCTTGATTTCGGGAGGAGACTAAGTGATAGCGAGATTGGTTTTTTCGGAGTTTTCTACTTCAGGACTGCCACGTCACGGATTTGCCACGTCAACTCACACAGATACGTCTACGTCACGACTAAGATTGATGGTTTGATTTTAGTATTAAACAGTGATATATTAAATTTATTTGATTTTAAATCATTCATCAACATAAAAGGAATGAGGTAAAAACTAATTTCAATCAATTGATATTGGCATGAAAAATGTATTGATCTAACTTGAATATTAATTTTAGATTATATTTTAACTTAAATTTAACTGTCTATTATATAGAGACTTGATCATAAATCAATAATTTTAAAACAAAAATTATACCAATTATATCAATTTAATAATTATATAGTCATTGAAAATTTCTAATTTTTTTACTTTACAATATTTATAAATAATTTTATAAAATTATAGATAATAAAACAATTTCTATATATAGAACTATTTAAAGATTTGATTTAATTCCTCTAGCAATATAAATATTTATTAAACCTAATTTTATAGAACAAAATAATTTATTGATTTACAATCTAAGGCTCTAATTGAGCTTGGACATAAAATTTAAATTAAAGTATAATTTATAAATTTTCCCTATAAATCAATCGTATCAGCATTTTTGGAAATTTAAAACAGATTGAATCTCTATCTTAGTTCCAAAGGGGAAATAAATTTATAAGTTTGTATATACAAAAAAATATAGAAATATCTTTTAATTCATTTTATAAATAAATTTATGAATGTTTAGCCTCCTTTATTAGTTATACCATCTATATTTTTTTAAATAAATGAAAACCTTAATAAATTTAATATTCCCGAAGGCTAGAATATGGATGTTCCAACATTTCAATAAAAAATCTTCTTATATAATATTTTCCAGCTAGAGTTTTAAATTATTTTAATTTTAATTTATGAATTAATGAGCTAAGGTATATTTAGTATAATAATAATAATACACAAATTTAATAGGACCTATAATAAGATCAAGATGGATTAATTAGGATCAATTATTATTTAATAAAAAATTATTATATAATTTAATCACAGGCTACACTGACATTTAAAACTCAAACATAATTTTAAGTTTCAAGATTAACACGATTCATCCTTATTAATGAGACATTTAACGCAACTAAGTTGCAAACTTAAACTAAACTGTCAGAGTTAGATTTGAATGTACTAGCTACTCAAGGGGAGTTTGTTGTTATAAGGAGCTCCATAATATTACCAAAATATAATTGGGGAGGAAGTTTTATTTTTGTGAATTAAATTAAAAGGTTTGAACTTCCAAATTAAATAATGGTAGAATCAGTTTAAACATATAAATAAAATTAGATTTTTTTTCACTATTGGAACATTATAAGATAAAGGACATGTTTTGAATAATTATTTTCAATTAAATATAAGGTAATAATAGTTTTTTCTATAAATATTCAAGTTAATAAACTTCAAACATTTTATTTAAAATTGTTATAAATTAAAAATCTAAATTTTAATTTTCATTCTAAATACTACATAAAAAGTTATACTTATCTGTTCACCACGAGCCCACCTCCATAAAAATAATTTTTTCTATATAATGTTTTTATTCTGCGGGCAGCTAATATATATCATGATTTATTCTTTATAAGTTTCACTACATCCGTCAACCTTGTTGTGTACATGCTCCCGTAGGAAAATATTTAAAAATCAAAACAATCAAAAATTTTATCAATAATAAAAATAATTTTTTTAATAAGAAAATTTTATGCAACATTCATAATATTGATAAAATGATAAAAATAGGAAATTTGAGAAATCATTATTAATCAATTATATATTAGTAATATTAACTGCCTCTAATTAGACATGCTTATAGATCAAATTTGGTTTAGTCTACTTACCGTTATGGGTCAAATAGTATGCGGTTCTGTCCATTTATAATACGGAGATTTCTTTTTTCTTAAATGTCATTTGACCGATTTGACAATTTGACCGATTTAACTTAGTTATTTTGTGGTCAAATTCTGAAAAGTGTAATTTGTAATATATATTAAAACCGATTAAATTTAAAAACATCAGGAGCAGTAATGGAAGGAATGCGGACCTCTCTGCTTCCTCCGCACACTGTAGAGCTTACAACTTGTACCACTGATTAAAGTGATAGAGTAGACTTAGTGTGTGGCCTTACTTACCGCACTCAAATCTATATTGCCGGTAGTCTTCAACAAGATGTTGTTTTCATGAAATATCCCTACCTTAACACTGATGATGCCTATCTCATGAACTTAAACGATGTCCCCATTCCACTTTGGTTCACTACTATTAGTCTCTCAAGAACTGCATCAGAGTCAATTACTACTCTTACCAAGATTGGAAATTACATCTATTGTTTCTTGAACATCGAAGACTCTTATAACGCATTCCATAAGGTTCATGCCACAAACGGTATCCTATTAGAAAGCAAATCAATCAATTTCTACTATGCATTTACAGAGGTCCGCATTCCTTCCATTACTGCTCCTGATGTTTTTAATTTTAATCGGTTTTAATATATATTACATATTACACTTTTCAGAATTTGACTACAAAAACCTCCAGTCAAATCGGTCAAACTGGTCAAACCAGTCAAATGACATTTAAGAAAAAGAAATCTCCGTATTCGAAATGGACAAATACCGTTTACTATTTAACCCATAACGGTAAGTAAACTAAACCAAATTTGATCTATAAGCATGTCTAATTAGAGGCAGTTAATATTACTAATATATAATTGATTAATAATGATTTCTCAAATTTCCTATTTTTATCTATTTATCAATATTATGAATGTTGCATAAAATTTTCTTATTAAAAAAATTATTTTTATTATTGATAAAATTTTTGATTGTTTTGATTTTTAAATATTTTCCAATCGGAGCATGTACACAAAAATGTTGAGGGATGTAGTGAACTTATAAAAATAAATTATTTTATATATTAGCTGCCCGCAGTGCAAAAAAATTATATAGAAAAAATTATTTTTATGGAGGTGGAGGGGGCTAGGTTTAGGTCTCGAGGTGAACACTTATCAAATAAGTTTTTTCATTTTTAATTCATTGATAATAAGAAATTTTATAATTAAAAGTAAGTTTAATCAAATTATTAAATAAGCTAAAATTTTGATTAGATTAATATGAAATTTTTAATGAAATATCAAGATTTATTTTAAATTTACAAAATAAATAATTTTACTTTTTGAAGTAAAATTTAAATATAAAGATTCATGTATTTGTATGATATTCAAAACAGATCCATTTCACTAGATGTAAGTTTTTTTTATTTTAATTAAGTTTTATTCCAGCTGGTCAATATAAATTATTATGGGAAGGCAATCAAGAGTATGAATCCTCTAAATTTTTTCATGACAAACTCAAATCTAACAACAGATTACATCAATGAAGGGATTATACTGATTAAAATATTATTTAGCAATTATATTTAACAGAATGATATCAGACTGCTCATAGTCTCAGAATAACTAATACTGGGGAAATGTTACTTTTAGAAACTATACTCAGTTAGGGAAGAGAGAACTATAAATTTAAAACCCCATTGTTCAAATTTAGACTCTTTTCAATCTTACATTTAACTAGACAACTTTCAGGTCATTCGCAAGAATTCCAGATGCCAATCTTCTTCAGCTGAGCTTGGACTCGACAGCCTTATGTCCATTCACTGTTGCTGATAATATAACTAAAACCTTTTAATTCAGTAATGCTTATATTACCTGTGATAACACAGATTATGGAAAATCTATTGGTTTTCTTTTTTCAGTCTCTTAGAAATCTGATTTAGCAAAGAGGACTTTGAATATCTTAAAAAAAGCCTTATTTTATAATTTATCATTTTTGCTAATGTTACTATGGAGCATTTTAGCTCAAACATTATAATGTTTCAAGCATCTTCTACTAATCCTTTATTTTGGATTGATAATGTTACTACCAACAATATAACATAAATTTCTCCCTAAAACTATCACTTTCAACTTTCAGGTTCGAACACTGTATTAATTACAAGATTTAGAATGTATAATTCGAATACCCAAGCAAGAATTGTGTTTTTTATGCCAGGAGCTCCTTAAGTATATGTTTATGATTGGATTTTCATGAATAATACGCGTAAGTATTCCCTAAAAAATTCTTAAATTAATTTATAGTTGATTACAATGCTAATACCTTCTGTATTATGAAATGTAGTTCTGGTAGAAACACTACAGTGATAACTTTATCAAACCTTTATTTTGCAAATAATGTGCTTCACTCAAATATGGGTTTCCAACAGGATATCGCCATATAAAAATATAGAGTCATTAATTCCACATTTGTCAATGAAAGTCAGTATATTTTTAACCTTTTAAGTTTATATAGGCATTTCGTCTGAAACTCAATACTTTGCAATATTTAAGAGCCAATCCATAGAATTTAGTAATGTTACTTTTAAGGATATAAAGTACAATGATGATATCAAAGCAAAGACTAATTTTTAACTATTTAAAGTAATTTTCTGTTTAATATATATGACATATTTGATAAGATATGATTAGCTCTCTCTCACAAACTCCTCAATATCTTCAATTATAAAAGATGTGAGAGTAATAACATCTGAGGTTAATTTTTTACTATTTAAAGGTTATGCTTTGATGCCAGTAATAACAACTCTTAACTCAACTAATTTCTTTGATATTACTAATCTAATGATTGACTCGAATTTCTATGAATCTTAAAATCAAATTCTTACTTATGAAGGGTTTACATTCTTTTATTTATTAATACAAAGATTAAATTAAAATAGTTAATTCCTAGGAAATGTGAAAATGAGAATCATAAACTCAACTTTTTAAAACATAAACTTTTTGTCTGGAGGTTACATAATATATTCTTCACAAAATACTATTAGAGCTTTAGATGTTATAAATTCAACATTTACTATTACTATATTCTAAATTTATTTTCAAATCTTGAAGAATAGAAAATATTAAGATTATTCAGTTAGGACAGATTATCTTAAATTAAACATATAACATTTTTATTAAAAAGACAAAAAGCTTTTACATTAATTTTATATTTATTGACAATGAAAAATATGAAGTTAAATATTTTCTCAATTATTTATAAAGACTGTGAAATTACAAAAATTTTATAATCAAACCAAATGAAACTATCATTGTTTAAGTTAATCAATTCTGAACTAATTTCCTAAGTAAATTTCATTTTAAGTTTAATATTGATAGAGGCTAAATACAATTATAATCAGGAGACTCAAACTTTCTTTCTACTCCAACTAGGCTTAACGTGTATAATTGCAGCTTTTTAAGGAATAGACCTATTTTAGATGCTTTATTCAGAATATCAACTAACACAAAGCTTATGGTTTACGATTCTTTGTTCAATGAAACCTATTCAATTTTATTATTTATTCCACGTCAAGAGGGTCAATTATTTTGGCAGATTTCAGAGCATCATAAGCTGACTTCATAAACTGTAATTTCACGAACAATTTTGCAAAATATGGAGGAGTATTTTACACTCATTTTGAATCCTCTTTGACCTTTTAAAAGTGCCTGTTCTTGAACAATTCAGCTTACCAAGCATCTATAGGAAATGTGGAAAATGAAGGCTTTTTTAATATTTAAGACAGTATTATATAGGATAATTACGCATCTCATTCTATCTTATTTTCGATATCTGATTCATAAACAAACTTCTCGAAATTATAATTAAATTAATACTATTAAAAAATTGTCAAATGTAACAATTAGGAATAATTAATAAGTTAGTACCAAGGAGTTAGTGCTTTTATTAAATTGCTTTGTTAAATTTAGAAATTTAAATTATAGTTTTTAATTTAGCATTAAATAGCAAAAAAAAGAAGTTAACTATTAGAATTCACACTTATTATTGATTTTATAGCGTTTGATAGATTAAATAACTTATTTTTAGTTTTTAGTAATTTAGATATCATTTCAAAGTTGTAAAAATTAATTTGAAAATATAGCTCATTGTTTATTTAAAATATTTTTCTACCATCAAATATTGAATTTATAACCAGATTTCATTCATGATGA
Source organism: Oxytricha trifallax (assembly GCA_000711775.1). Lineage (NCBI taxonomy): Eukaryota > Ciliophora > Spirotrichea > Sporadotrichida > Oxytrichidae > Oxytricha > Oxytricha trifallax. The sequence continues at coordinate 12,805 of ARYC01011494.1, forward strand.
GCTTGTTCACTTTGAGAATGAAAGTACTGAAGCTTAGCAAACAGTTACAAGCACAATAAGTATCAAGAAAAATAGGATAAAATTTGATTTTTTCAATTAAATTATTAAAGATTTCTCAAATAATTCCCATTTAAAAGTAGTTTGGAAATTTCAAATGGAACTTACATTTAAAATTCAAAAAACTTTATGAACAGCTACTTTGGGTATGTAAATATCTACGACACAAAGTTTAATAATTTAACAATAAGTTAGAATGATTCTTCTTTCATTAAAATTCATAAAAATAACACTTTTTATCTAAATAATTGTTTCATGATAATTACATCGACTTAATTAAAGACTAATAATACTTAGTTTAGTAATAAAAACTTATAATTAATTATATTGTCTAATATGTGGAATTATTGTATTTCATTGAAATAATGACTAGAAGTTTAAGGGAGGGAAAACTACCTACCACCAAATTAATAATAAGAGGGCCACACCCATACAATTAAATTATGGAATATATATTTGCTACATCATTCAAAACCCCAAACCCCTTAGTGAGGTTTATAAGTGCTTTGATTTGTAGGGTATAGTTGGGGGTCTTATTGGGGATAGTATACAAAATGCAGGTTTTATATGAATTTAATGAATATTTAATGATTATTAGTGTGCTTAACTCAAACAAATTTTATCTGCTTGTCTTTGTGTTACCTCTTGAATCTCGCTGTCTTTAGTTGTTCTAGAATGTCATCTAATGATTATCTTGGATATGCTGGAGCTTTAACTACGACCATCTCAACTATCTTCTTAATTTATCGCAGATTTCTTCTTATTTTATATGTTTAGCTGCTAAACTTATTGATTATTTCTCGTGCTTTGTTCCAAAGTATGACATACTTTCCATATCGCTCTCTAATATGATAACAGCAACTGCCCATACATCCCACTGAACTGAGCCATTAGTCCATTTCTCTCTAATTGGGAAGTATCCAGGAGTACCAAGAACTTTCGCCAAAGTCACTATCTCTTATCTTAAGGCTCTATTGAAATCGATAACTACGACTTCTAAAGGGCAGAGGTTAAGCATAATATTTTCAGGCTTCAAATCTCTATGAACATATCCAAGTTCATGCAACTCCTTGACACCCTTAATCATATCTGTAAGAGTATCATTTAAGTCATCAGGATATCTATTATGATATAGATAGTCTCCTAAAGTCATTTCAAATTTCTTGAGCCTTAGTGCGATGAAACCATAGCTTAATATAACACCATTTAACTTAAGCAAGTTCTTGCAATCTCTTCTTTAAGCCTCTCTAAGAATCATATATTCGTTAGCAAACTCATTTTAATACTGCTCATTTTTTATGAGATAGCTGAAAGGGTATACCTTGTATGCATACTCTTCAACTACTATAAGCTTTGCCTTCTTAGGCACACTTATGTGCAAGTAATTTTAAATGCAGCTACTAGGTTCAATTGCATTTAATGCAGGAATACTCATTGCTTTCGCTTGGAAGCATGCTAA
>ARYC01011495.1:0-14309 GCA_000711775.1 Oxytricha trifallax
CTCTTGGCCAGATAACACTTGAGCTCTACACTGAGTATTCCTAATCAGAATTAGAACCTAAAGGCATGCTCGAAAGAGCCCCTTTAATTCATATGAAGGAATTAGAATAGAAAGTACTAGAGAACCATAAAATGAAAGACGCATTTCCAGTCTTTGGATAGCATACTTAGCTTTAAGCTATATTGCCTCGAAGATTACTCAAGATCATGAGGAAAGAAAAGGAGCAGCAGCAAAAAGAGCTAAAGCTGGCTCAGGAATCTCAAAGACTAAGGATGTCTGAATAGCTAAACTGCTAGCAGATTATGAAGAGGCTTGGCATTTCATACTATAAGTTAAGAAGGTACCTTAACAATCCCTTATAAAAAGCAAACTTTTGGAATCTTAAGTAAGTTAATAGAGGCAAGTATAAGAAGCTGCACAGCAGGGCTCGCACTCAAATAGGAATATGCTTACTTATGACTAAGTGCCTATCTAAATATCAGATATACAGAAAAGCTTAGTGTCAAAGATACAGCTTCACTGTTCAAGTAGATGATTCGAAGGTTCCTTAAAAATGAACTAATGATGACTTATAAGTAAGTTAAGTAGATAACTAACCTTCATAACAATAACAGTAGTAAGCTTCAACGCTAGTATGTAGCCTAACAATTTATACTCTTTCTAAGTGAAGGCAAGAGAATTATTAATATTGATGAATCAGTATTGCACTAGACTGACGAGAGAAGAAGAGAATGGACAGCTCCTTATGTAAAGAATAGAGTTACAAAATCTTAGAGGCTAAGTTAAATGAACTTGATTATTGGAGTGTCAAGCACTGGAGAGTTGTTCTATACAGTGAATAGGGGAAGAACTAATCAACACTTATTTATGTACTTCTTGTGCAAGCTCGCACTTACATTAGATTATATAGATTTGGAGTGGAGAAAGAATACTGTTATCATGATTGATAACGCTCCCTATCACAGATCTTAAGAAGTAATGGCAAGTATGACATGCTCAAATTACCATCATGTTTCTTGGGCCTTATCATTACAGGCTAGCTCCAGCAGAGCTTATGTACTCTTGGATTAAGAACAGAGACCTGAATCCTTTGAATACGAGAGGTTAATCAAAGTAAGTTAAGATAAGTTAACACTTATAGAGGTTATTGGGCAGCCTTAATGAAAGAGCTTGGCATGAATATAAGTAGAATAAATCAGAATCTCGTCAGAAAATTCTACTATCATGTCTTAACTGCTGCTTTGGAATCTATCTCCCTTAAAGACTTGTGACTATATAAGAAGATTTGAACTTAAGTATTTATAAGGTTTATTAGTGGTAAAAATCATAATCATATAATATAATACTCAAAGCCTTTTTATCATTAAAATTTACATTTAAACTTTATGTCAAACTTTTCCTTATTACACTTAATTCGTTTTATCAAAATTTCTTATAGTTTTATTTCCCATATAGCTTTAGAATTAATAAGCCAACTTTACTATTCATTTGTACTTGAACAACATAAAATTAAAATAAAATATATAATTAATTCAAGAACATTTCTTATAAGAAATCAATTAAAGTTGATCAAATAATTTTCAATTAAATTAATTTCAAGTATTTTTTACAATTGTTAAATATACATATGTAAACTTATTTAGAAATAAATCAAATAAAATTAGATTTTAATTTAAATTTAAATAAATATTTTTAATTTTCATAAATAGTTATTAAAAAGAAATTTGCTTGATGTAATCAATTAAAGCAATTAAAAATGATAATTATACTATAAATTTTTTCTTATTTAATCTTAAAATTTATTTGATAACCAAATTTACATGGATTAAGTATTGCTGAATGATAAATGTTAAAGTATTTATCAAATAACTAGGTATGAATCCTATTTTAAGAACATTCGAAATATATAAATTTATTAACTAATAATGAGATTATAATTTTTTTTATAAAAGTTAAAATATTAAAAATATTAGGTAAAATATTTTTATTTTTAAAATTAAAATCAATTTATAATAAATTGAAAATGAATAGGAATATGAGATTTCCTTTAATGCCCTAACTAGTTCTAAAAATGAACTTAAAATTGCCCTAAAATGTTTTAAATAAGTTTTTAAAACTAATAAACTAATTTGTGCTGGAGTCCTATAGTTTATAGGAATGGATTAAATTAACTTACTTAGGGAAAAAAGTAAGTTAATTTAAAATAAACTAAAAAAATAGATTAAATTAAAATCAAATGATTTAAGTATTTCAAATAATCTTATCAGCAATCCAGAATCCTAAGCCCTAACTTTGTAATTAAGTTACAAATAATTAATCAACAAATAAAATAAATTAATTAATCTAATTTAAAAGATTAATTATAACTAAACGTGTGCAGTGATTTTGTATCGTAGCTATATTCCCCTCAGAACTTGGTTGTGCCGACCGAGGGCTTGTACATTGTTATCTCAGAGTTTGTTGTTGCAGCTTCAGTTAGACTGGATTTAAACCCTAGTCTATGCAACAACGTAACGAGTAGACCAATTGTTACCCCCCTTGAGTGAACACGTTGCTATATGCAGCTCGCTTGGCCAGCGGGTAGTGTTCTACTAGGGACCAAGATTCTTTGTATACAGTTTTTTCGTTTAGTTCTTTTTTAATTTTCTTAACATTTTTTAGGTATAATGTGGAACAATTCTAAATCAAAATAATTCAAAACCAGGTAGAATTTTAAATGCAACATACAAAGTGGAAATATTCGACAATCAAATCTTATTCCAATTCAAGAATGAATCTTAAAATTACAAAAAATTTGTTTCCTCAATTTCAAAATCTTAAACAAATTCTCAATTCAATTTGACTTTGAAGTCAGATACAAATGAATTGGATGTAAAATATTCAACAATTTAATATAAAAATCAATAAAGAAATATAAATTGAACTTAATACACTTACAAATTATTAAGGTAAGTATTTTATTACATTTATATATAAATTAAATTTTAGTTTAACTACTAATAATAGTTTTTACTTTAAAATGTATATAAAATATCATGTATAAGTTGATAAATAATGATAAAATATAAATATTGTTTAATTTATTTCATTTGATATTTGAATGCAGTAAAATTAAAATTTGGAAAATTTTTATATAAACAAATTAATAAATCATATAATTTGTCATTTTATTTTTAGGTATATTAAATAAATATCATAAATTTAATAAATATAAGAAAATGATGAAAAATTAAGATTTAAATAATGTTATAAAATGAATTCTTAATATAAAACTTTTATAAATAATTTATAATAAATTAATTTTTGTGCTGAAATCTCTAATTTATTTTATAAATTTTAGAAAAAACTTTTTAATTTTTTATAGATATCTAACTATAATTAATTCATCTTTTATATATAAATAGCTATAATAGTAAAATAATGTTTGAATCAATTTTATATGTAAATTTATAATATGTTAATTGGAAAATTTGAATCATAAGATATAGATTTTTATCTATAACTTTATTGTATTGAAATACTACAGTAAGATTTTTAATTATGGTTTGGAATTTTTATATACAAAATATTAATTTATATTTCTATTTATTTTACTTATATTTGAGATTCAATCTTAAAATTTGAGAATTGCAAAAGGAAATATAGTCGGGATATTTGAATTGGAACTGTGTCAAATCTCAAATATTTAGAATTGAGTAGTTCACATTTTAGATTGATAGTAAATTACCATGTGATCAATTTGTGAATGTCATAAGGTGCAATCTGAAATTTCCGCGATCAATTTGTTTCCAATTCTAAAATATGTTAAGATTGAATTCACAATTTCATCAAATAGTGAATAAATTAATAAATAAAAATAAAAAAATGCATTTTATATAAGAATTGATATTAAAATGCTAAAATATGAGGATTTAAGGTAAATTAAAAGATTATTTTAAGTTATATAGTTTATTTACAAATTTTGATATAAAATTATCAATAAATTAAAAAATTTTATTTAAAAGTAAAAAAATATGATAAAAATATATTTGATAGAAAAATAGTGAAATTTGATAAATATAGTTTATTTGTTTATTATTATGTAAATTTGAATTGATATTTTGTATTCTTTATATATCAATTTTAAATATTATTAATATATGTTATTTGAATTGCAGTAGCTTTGAATTAAGAATTGTTAAATTTATTTGTTTAAATCGATTAAATTTTAGCTGAATTAAAATATGCTTATAATAAATGCTTATAGCCCTTCTAAACCCCAAAACCCCTGCTCGATTAAACTTGGGATTTTATTGCACTGGTTGGAAATAATGACCGCAGGCAAGAGAGACATGAAGTCTACGCTTTTGCAGGAATTGAGAGCTAAAGCAAGTGTACATGAACGAGACTATGGTCCTTTGAATTCCACCATAGTAGTTAAGTTTTAAAATTTAATATTATATAATTTAATTAAAATTTGAATTAAGGAAAAGAGGGAGGTTCAAAACGAGTGCCCCATGATCCTTGCAAATGACGCAACTCATCTCACAGATGTCAAAAGAAGGGTAAGGACCACATATTCTTTATCTACGCACTGTGCTCAATCCAATGGTAAAGTATGGGACCGAAATAAAATTCGAACTTTTTTCCCTTATTACTGATCATTGGAAACTGCACTTTGAAGGCCCTATAATAAGTTAAATTGTGAAGTTTGGAATTTCGCTATTTATCGATATTAAATCATCACTATACCAACTTATATATTTATCACGCATATATGTATTGGGGTTTTGGGGTTTATATATTTTTCATTTAAATATTTAATTGTATTTAAAATTAAAATTTAAGAAAGTATTTAAATTATGAACTCGATTAGATATCATGATCTTACTAAAAGTAAATGAATTTATATATTTTTAATTAATGCTCAAAGAGAATATTGTTTTTATTATTTTTTAGCCATGTATTAATTTTTATAAAAGTTATTCAAACTTTTAAGCATAAAGTTAAAATTAATCAGTTAATACATATCTTAAATGTATATAAAAAATTACTTTTTTAACTACTATTTTTATTGTAGTCATTGACTGTTCCGACCGAGATCACCTACCCCACCCCCTACCCCACCTCCCGGTCTACCGAGACCCCCTACCCCACCCATAAAATACCCCATTTCATATCAAAATTTTTGTCCTCAAGGTCTGAATCGATTTCCTTCTTGACATCTCGACTACATGACCCTTTTATATATTAAAATATCATCAAATTTTCAAAATTTTTCTTTTTCTTTCTAGAGCAATATATACTTTTGTAATTAAGTTTTTACTTGATTCTCTTGGCAATTCGATTTTTTATGCTTACTTTGAAAGAAAAATTAGTTTAAAATTATTTTCTCGAAGTATCAATTATAATTGTTAAATATTTTATTAATTGACAATTATGCATAAATTTTATATAAAATATTTTTATTAATTGAATCATCTCCTTTTAATATCATTCCTAATAGTAGCATCATAATTTTTTCACTTTTTTTAAAAACTTTATTTCGTTTGATAATAAAAATTTGCTATTTCTTTGATAAAATTGATAATAAAATCAAAAATGTTGATACTATCAGATGATTGTACTTCACATTAGTCTTTATTAATAACTTTCGAAGATTCAATTTTGATTTAAATTCCAGTTTAAAAACAAGAAATCTATTGAGAAAAGTTATTAATAAAGACTAATGTGAAGTACAATCATCTGATAGTATCAACATTTTTGATTTTATTATCAATTTTATCAAAGAAATAGCAAATTTTTATTATCAAACGAAATAAAGTTTTTAAAAAAAGTGAAAAAATTATGATGCTACTATTAGGAATGATATTAAAAGGAGATGATTCAATTAATAAAAATATTTTATATAAAATTTATGCATAATTGTCAATAAATAAAATATTTAACAATTATAATTGATACTTCGAGAAAATAGTTTTAAACGAATTTTTCTTTCATAGTAAGCATAAAAAATCGAATTACCAAGAGAATCAAGTAAAAACTTAAGTAAAAAGTTATATTAAGCATTAGTAAGAAGGAGAAAAATTTTGAAAATTTGATGATATTTTTATATATAAAAGGGTCATGTAGTCGAGATGTCAAGAAGGAAATCGATTCATACCTTGAGGACAAAAATTTTGATATGAAATGGGGTATTTTATGGGGTGGGGTAGTGGGTGGTGAGGGGTTGGGGTAGGGGGTCTCGGTAGACCGGGAGGTGGGGTAGGGGGTGGGGTAGGTGGTCTCGGTCGGAACAATTGACATATAATTTGATAAATGCTTTAAAAATTACGATTTAAACATCCCTAAGTAAATAACTAAATAATCCGTTATTTTAATCAGTAAACTCTACTAATATTATATTTAAATTTAAATATTAAGCGAGTATAATTAAAATGGGGAGACTATTAAAAATAATTCAAAAAAGAGATCAAATAAAATTATGTTCATATCAATATACATGTGTTAAGATAAAACAGTCACTAATTTGAAATATGTTTGAGTAGATCCTTATTTAACTTTAATTAATTAATCAACTATCTAAAAATGGAATTTTTGTTTTTTTTCAACTTTTCTGATTAATTTCTATTTTAGCGCAGTGATCAAGTTGATGCTGTAGCTGATCTCTAAGTTTTTCATAAATTTTTCATAGATATCTTCAGGGTATCTTCAGGATATCTTCCTTGAAAAATAAAAAATGTGGAGACTGTGGAGAGTGTGGAGTTTAGCATCTCTAATAACAGTGGAAATAGCATCAATATCACCAATATTCTCAAAATCAAGCATTATTAGGAGTCTGAGATTTTTTCTAAAACATCTTGTTTTTCATAAATTCATAGATGTGAGACCTAATATTGAAGATGATGATAAAGATGATGTTGATGAAAACAATTAAAATATCAGTGATATAAAATTTTGAAATCCTCTAGAATTTCAACCAGACTCATAATAATGCTTGATTTTGAAAATATTGGTGATATTGATGCTATTTCCATTGTTATTGGTGATGCTAAACTCCACACTCTCCACAGTCTCCACACTTTTTATTTTTCAAGGAAGATATCCTGAAGATACCCTGAAGATATCTATGAAAAATTTATGAAAAACTTAGAGATCAGCTACAGCAACAACTTGATCACTGCGCTAAAATAGAAATTAATCAGAAAAGTTGAAAAAAAACAAAAATTCCATTTTTAGATAGTTGATTAATTAATTAAAGTTAAATAAGGATCTACTCAAACATATTTCAAATTAGTGACTGTTTTATCTTAACACATGTATATTGATATGAACATAATTTTATTTGATCTCTTTTTTGAATTATTTTTAATAGTCTCCCCATTTTAATTATACTTTCTTAATAATAGATATCCCAAGTTTTTTTGAACAAGAAAATATAACAGAAAATTATAATTCTTGAATCATAATTAAGAAAAATCACAAATGCTAGTTAAATTAGTCTAATAATAGTAAAATATAATCAAAAAATTAAGAAAATTTATAATTTTACTTGCCTGTGTCTTTCTTTAGTAGATTTCTTATTAAAAGTCAGATCAGTCTAATTGCACTCCTTAATTCAATATTAAGAATATGAAAGTAGCATTTTATTATAGAAATATCGATATATTAATTGTAGATAATTTAAACTAAATTATTTAAATAAGTTATATATTTTATTTAATCCAACAAATAATTATACAACATTTATCAGACATTCACTAAAGGTTGTTATCATATGTAGTTGACTAACTTCTTATATTTTTATTTTTTCAAAGAATTACTAGTTTATCCTATTAGAGGCAATCCTATGAATAAAATCACATATTTTACCAGACTTTGAAGTAATGTTTGTCTAGTGAATCAAATATCACTGATTATGTTGTGAGGTAAAAACTATTTAAGGCACATTCCCTTTCAATTTACTTATTAAAAATTCGTTGTAGGAAAAAGGATAATTTACTGTCCTTAGTATAGAAGATCATAAGTTATCAATTTTAATAATTTTTCTCTGGATAATTACAACAAAAAAATTGTAAATGGGATACGAATCCTTTACTGATATTTTTAATTCCAAAAATCAAAGTTATGTGAAACATCTTATAAAAATATGAATAATAGTCTCTAAATTGTGTTCACTCAAGATTTTTGCTCTTTGTGTATCCAAATTCCTTCAAGCTTGCTTCAATAAGATTTAATTTTCTTTTAAATTCGAAGTATTTTAAGTAAGTAATCCGAATCATAGCACCTGCATATTTTCTTTTAAAGATGTTATAACGTTAACTTGAGGTGATCGTTAAAATTTATTTTATATTATTTGATAATTATTATAAAAATAATCAGGTTGCTTTTTAAAAATTAACTATAGTACTACTTCTACTTCTACAGAGTGGTAGTATGAAATTAAAAAAACAACCTATAAATTATTAGATAAATCTGATAAGTATTATTATTAATATTCCTATTAACTTTTTTTTCTCTCATCATCTCAAGTTAACCAATGTATCTAGAATACCACAGAATGTCCTCTTGCAAGAAAGCACAGTCCTCCTCAACAGAAGCTGTCGCCTTCGATCTTCTGCCACTCTTTGCTGCCGAATAGCATGCCCTGCGCCCTCTGCCTGTCACTCTCTTCCTCGAGAGACTACAAAGACTGCTAGATGTTTCATACAACTATCTTTAGGAAATCAACAAGACTTTCGAAGCCATACTTTGGCTGTAAGAAGACTTCAAAATATGGACTCTATGTGTAAGAATAGATAGAATTGAAGACAATGGCGAGGGAGCTCTTCCCAATCAATCGCAACAAGAAAATGAAAAGACCTACTTTGGATGAAACTGAAGATGATTAAACGATAGACGATTTTACAAAATGACTTTACTTCAGCAATTCAAAAACCAAAGATGATGGGACGGAAATAGATTTTAACAATTTAGGGTAAAAACTCCAGAGCTATATTAAAAAAACAAAAAATCGTGACGCGTTAATCATATCATTCCAAGAAGGGTTTCATTCAGACAGATTAGTTGAGGGAGTGCCAGCTTACTTTTCCTTAAATTCATCGTAAAGAAAATACCCTATAAGAACCAATACGATAACGAACTATAAAATAGAACAATTTAAAAAATTCAATAAATAACTATTTAGCTCATACTATGAGCACAATAATTAAACAGCTATCAGTAAATATAAACTGCTTTAAAGATAGAAACCAAAAGATGAAGAACTGGTTTCGAAATATATAAAACCTACTTAAGATTAAGTACATCTCGAGAAATCCTATAAGATAACGTTGAGATTCAAAACCACAAAACCCCATAATGAGGTTTATAAGTGCTTTGATTTGTAGGGAATTTGTTAGGGGTTGGGGTTATTTATAAAATGCGAGACAAAAATAGCAAGCTTTTGGGGTCTATTAATGATGAAGAGTATATAGATTTAGTGTTTAAACTGCGAAATGGATGTGATAATACAGTGAATAAATCAAACCAGTACTAAACTATAAGTCTATTGCGCTTCTCTTAAATGGAAGTCCGTCAACTGTTCGTTCCCACTGTCTTATAGCACTTTAATTAAAGAAAGAGTAGCTAAATTCTAGCCAAAGAAGCAGTCAAAGTTTCTATTGAAGCATATTGACTATCTTATTAATGAAAAAAACTTTGAAGTATTGAGCTCACTTCTCTTTAGATCAACGAGCTACTATGTTTCATCGCCAATTCTCTGAGTTGAAGATCTCTGCCTAGTCTATAGCCAACATCTATAAACGAAATGATATTTCTTACAAAGGTGTAAATCGTATCAAGAGAGTGATTGATTTCACTCTGCCATTTTACAACAAAAACCTAAATTGTATTTATAATTAAATGCAGAGAGCTATTACTAATAATATTAAGTTTATATATGCTGACGAGGCAGTATATACCTTCAACACTTTAATCATTAATATCATATAATGCTTTAAAGTGACTCTGTGATAAAGTGCCGCATTGGCAATTTCTTGTAAGTAGACATATTTTGAAAAAGAAAAGTTTGCATGCCCCTCGCTGAAATCAAAACATCTGATAGTAAGACAAGATTTAAAGCTTACTCACGAGGATCCTTCGTGCTTTTTATACTCTCTGTTCTCTATATTTGCAGTTGGAAAATGCCCGTTAAAATTAAATCACGATTGACCTTCACTTAAGAAGCTGCTCATACAATTGAAGCAAGCAGATCTGAAATAAGTCTTTTCTTAACTCCTTTATCACTTACTCTTCGAAAGAAACTAAATTATTTGTAACTGCAATGATGAAAGTTTCATTTCAAATTTAACTCTCTTCTCGATTAAAGAATTTGCTTGTTACAACAAATTAATCTTGAATATCTTTATGCAAAATTACTTATCCGATTTCATAAATAGATCTAAGGCTATTATTATTTTGATAAAAGAGTGTAATTTCTCTCACTTGATTCCAGATGATTTAGTTTCATTTAATATTTTGAACTTTTATGCACTGTCCTCAACTTCAAAAAATTAAACTTTCCATAAAGGATTTTTTAAAGACTTTTCGTATATTAAAGAGATATTCCTTTCCTTGTATACTTAGTAAAGCATTATAAAGAATACGTTAACTGACAAATAATAATGGCAAAATGATCCTGTATCTTTGACTGTTTTACTTTCAATTCTTATCTATTAATTTCGCCACAATACTAACAACTATGTTAGATTAAACAATTATATGAAAAAGACTTCAAAGATTTAAGATATATCGTTCAATACTTTCCAAAACATTTTCAAATCTCTATTCTGAGATATTTGAGAAGCATTTCGTCAGTAACAAAGGAAATGCAAAGAATAAATATTGCAGAGAATTTCAACTTGATTAATCTCTAGCAATGCATTTTATGCGAAACTGAGTCAAAGGCTTGAAATGCTTCGTTCAAAGTATGAGCCTTCCTAAGATACACTATTCTCGATATGCTAAAATGAGATTTAATAATTAAGATCAAATAAAGCTATAAAGTGACTCTATGATAAAGTGCATTGGCAATTACTTGTTAGTAAACATATTTTGAAAAGAAAAGTTTGCACGCCCTCGCTGAAATCAAAACATCTGAAAGTAAGACAAGATTTAAAGCTTACTCATCGAGGATCCTTCGTGCTTATTATGCTCTCTGATCTCTATATTTGCAGTTGGAAAACGCCCGTTAAAATTAAATCACGATTGACCTTCACTTAAGAAGCTGCTCATACAATTGAAGCAAGCAGAGCTGAAATAAGTCTTTTCTTAACTCCTTTATCACTTACTCCTCGAAAGAAACTAAATTATTTGTAACTGCAATGATGAAAGTTTCATTTCAAATTTAACTCTCTTCTCGATTAAAGAATTTGCTTGTTACAACAAATTAATCTTGAATAACCATAGGCAAAATTACTTATCCGATTTCATAAATAAATCTAAGGCTATTATTATTTTGATAAAAGAGTGTAATTTCTCTAACTTGATTCCAGATGATTTAGTTTCATTTAATATTTTGAACTTTTATGCACTGTCCTCAACTTCAAAAAATTAAACTTTCCATAAAGGATTTTTTAAAGACTTTTCGTATATTAAAGAGATATTCCTTTCCTTGTATACTTAGTAAAGCATTATAAAGAATACGTTAACTGACAAATAATAATGGCAAAATGATCCTGTATCTTTGACTGTTTTACTTTCAATTCTTATCTATTAATTTCGCCACAATACTAACAACTATGTTAGATTAAACAATTATATGAAAAAGACTTCAAAGATTTAAGATATATCGTTCAATACTTTCCAAAACATTTTCAAATCTCTATTTTGAGATATTTGAGAAGCATCTCGTCAATTACAAAGGAAATGCAAAGAAAAAATATTGCAGAGAATTTCAACTTGATTAATCTCTAGCAATGCATTTTATGCGAAACTGAGTCAAAGGCTTGAAATGCTTCGTTCAAAGTATGAGCCTTCCTAAGATACACTATTCTCGATATGCTAAAATGAGATTTAATAATTAATATCATATAATGCTTTAAAGTGACTCTATGATAAAGTGCCGCATTGGCAATTTCTTGTTAGTAGACATATTTTGAAAAAGAAAAGTTTGCACGCCCTCGCTGAAATCAAAACATCTGATAGTAAGACAAGATTTAAAGCTTACTCATCGAGGATCCTTCGTGCTTATTATGCTCTCTGATCTCTATATTTGCAGTTGGAAAACGCCCGTTAAAATTAAATCACGATTGACCTTCACTTAAGAAGCTGCTCATACAATTGAAGCAAGCAGAGCTGAAATAAGTCTTTTCTTAACTCCTTTATCACTTACTCCTCGAAAGAAACTAAATTATTTGTAACTGCAATGATGAAAGTTTCATTTCAAATTTAACTCTTCTCGATTAAAGAATTTGCTTGTTACAACAAATTAATCTTGAATAACCATAGGCAAAATTACTTATCCGATTTCATAAATAAATCTAAGGCTATTATTATTTTGATAAAAGAGTGTAATTTCTCTAACTTGATTCCAGATGATTTAGTTTCATTTAATATTTTGAACTTTTATGCACTGTCCTCAACTTAAAAAAATTAAACTTTCCATAAAGGATCTTTTAAAGACTTTTCGTATATTAAAGAGACATTCCTTTCCTTGTATACTTAGTAAAGCATTATAAAGAATACGTTAACTGACAAATAATAATGGCAAAACGATCCTGTATCTTTGACTGTTTTACTTTCAATTCTTATCTATTAATTTCGCCACAATACTAACAACTATGTTAGATTAAACAATTATATGAAAAAAGACTTCAAAGATTTAAGATATATCGTTCAATACTTTCCAAAACATTTTCAAATCTCTATTCTGAGATATTTGAGAAGCATTTCGTCAGTAACAAAGGAAATGCAAAGAATAAATATTGCAGAGAATTTCAACTTGATTAATCTCTAGCAATGCATTTTATGCGTAACTGAGTCAAAGGCTTGAAATGCTTCGTTCAAAGTATGAGCCTTCCTAAGATATACTATTCTCGATATGCTAAAATGAGATTTAATAATTAATATCATATAATTCTTTAAAGTGACTCTATGATAAAGTGCCGCATTGGCAATTTCTTGTTAGTAGACATATTTTTAAACAGGATAAGTTTGGGCATGCTCGGCCTCTAGAAATCAAAAGCATTGATGTAGACAAGATTTAAAGCTTACTCATCGAGGATCCTTCGTGCTTATTATGCTCTCTGATCTCTATATTTGCAGTTGGAAAATGCCCGTTAAAATTAAATCACGATTGACCTTCACTTAAGAAGCTGCTCATACAATTGAAGCAAGCAGATCTGAAATAAGTCTTTTCTTAACTCCTTTATCACTTACTCTTCGAAAGAAACTAAATTATTTGTAACTGCAATGATGAAAGTTTCATTTCAAATTTAACTCTCTTCTCGATTAAAGAATTTGCTTGTTACAACAAATTAATCTTGAATATCTTTATGCAAAATTACTGTATTTATTCCCGATTCATAATAGCATCTACGGATTGGGTAGGGTGTATTATTCTTATTGGGAATATAAAGAGTGTAAATTTCTCTCACTTGATTCCAGATGATTTAGTTTCATTTAATATTTTGAACTTTTATGCACTGTCCTCAACTTCAAAAAATTAAACTTTCCATAAAGGATTTTTTAAAGACTTTTCGTATATTAAAGAGATATTCCTTTCCTTGTATACTTAGTAAAGCATTATAAAGAATACGTTAACTGACAAATAATAATGGCAAAATGATCCTGTATCTTTGACTGTTTTACTTTCAATTCTTATCTATTAATTTCGCCACAATACTAACAACTATGTTAGATAATACAAGGTAGTAAGTAACAAAGAGACGTTCAATAGATTGTCAGATATATCGCTCGTAAGTGTATTATGCGCAAAAACATTTTCAAATCTCTATTTTGAGATATTTGAGAAGCATCTCGCCAGTAACAAAGGAAATGCAAAGAAAAAATTTTGCAGAGAATTTCAACTTGATTAATCTCTAGCAATGCATTTTATGCGAAACTGAGTCAAAGGCTTGAAATGCTTCGTACAAAGTATGAGCCTTCCTAAGATATACTATTCTCGATATGCTAAAATGAGATTTAATAATTAATATCATATAATGCTTTAAAGTGACTCTGTGATAAAGTGCCGCATTGGCAATTTCTTGTTAGTAGACATATTTTTAAAAAGAAAAGTTTGCATGCCCCTCGCTGAAATCAAAACATCTGATAGTAAGACAGAGATT